>PVIU01003031.1:0-155243 GCA_004026605.1 Ondatra zibethicus | reverse complement strand
CTCGGCCACCGCCACGCTGCTTCTAGTATTCGCTGACAGCCTGCAGGAGGCCCTGCCAGACCTCAGTGACCGCCCAATATCCCCTGACCCTCAAGCCGAGCTGCAGTTCTACTTGGTGGTGGCCTTGGCCTTGATTTCTGTGCTTTTTCTCCTGGCTGTGATTCTAGCCATCGCGCTTCGACTGCGACACTCCTCCAGCTCCTCTGTCTGGGGCTGCTTTCAATCTGGTCTTTGTTCTAAGACTAGGCCAGGGGTTTCTCTCAACTATAGCGAGGGGACTCTGCCTTATTCCTACAATCTGTGCGTTGGGCATACTGGAAAGGCAGAGTTAAATTTCCTGAAATGTAGCGCACCTCTGCCTTCTGCTGAAGACATAGTTTGCAGTAATTCTCCGGGGGCTTTAATTCCACTTCATGTTGGGGATGATTTGACAGCACATCCCGAGACTCTAACACCGGTAAGTTTCGTTTTATTTTTTAATAATCCTAGTTTCTCTTATTTCAGGCATAGTAACTTCACTTTCATATCTAGGTTCATATTTGAAAAACCGGTAGCTAACTGCCACCATGTCTTCTCAATGGTGAAATGACAACTTTTCGTTCATAAGTTGATCTTATCCTTCGGTGGAAAAAAAGTTAACAAATTGGAGATATCTCTTAAGGCTCTGGTTGGCAAACAAAAGCAGTAAAACTCTTGGGGCTGGAGAAATGGCTCAAGGGTGAAGAGTTCTTGCTCTTGCAGAGGACATGCATTCCCAGTACCCACAGCACGGCATCACTGTAGTTCCAGGGGGATGAGGGAATCTGACACCATCTTCTGACTTCCTTGGGCTCCAGGCATTCATGTGGTGCACATACATATATAAGGACCAAACATTCATAAACATAAAACAATTTTTAAAGCAGTAGTCTTGGCATCTAACCAAATAAATGAGTAACCTATCCAAACTTGCTACTTAAATAAATTTATGCCTCTAGTGTATATGTTTTAATGTCTAAAATGTTAATTTAAAAAACATGCTGAGGGGCTGGAGAGATGGTTCAGTGGTTAAGAGCACTGACTGCTCTTCTAGAGGACCCGGGTTCAATTCCTAGCACCCACATGGTAGCTCACAACTGTCTGAAGATCCAGTTGCAGGGGATCTGACACCTTCACACCAGTGCACATAAAATAAAGTTAAATAAACCATAAAATATTAAAAAATAAAAACCAAATTAATAATATTTCTGAAATGAATAACCCAATATAAATGTATGTATGTATTAAAAAAACAAAAAAAAACATGCTGAACTATCAGATCGGTGTTCCTTTTCAAGAAAACATTCATTGTAAATTTCTGCCGCCTTTTGGTGTCTTCATTTATTTTCATGTTTTTTGTCTACCCATGAGCACTTGAGAAGTGATTGGGACACCAGCTAACAGATCTTCCAATTTCTGTTCAGTGACAGATGCTTCTCTTGGGACATGACTTGAAGTTTTGTTCACATTCCCAAGGCTTTGTAGTCCCCAAAAGTTAATATAACTGACCCAAAGGGCTTTTTCGCCTCTACTTCTACTTCTTCTAGCTTTCTTCCATATTATTTTCCTCCCTTTTCCTTAGAACTGCTTTTGTGCCTTTTCTCAGTCTCTTCCTCTAGATTGAAAGAAATGATCTCCGAGAAAACTGGGAGATGCTCTTGCCTTTTTGTTTTCAGTCTCTGATTGTGATTTAAGATCTTTGAAAGAGGGGCTGGAGAGATGGCTCAGAGGTTAAGAGCAGTGCCTGCTCTTCCAAAGGTCCTGAGTTCAATTCCCAGCAACCACATGCTCACAACCATCTGTAATGGGGTCTGGTGCCCTCTTCTGGCCTGCAGGCATACACACGACAGAATATTATATACATAATAAATAAATAAATAGTTTTTTTTTTTTAAAAAAACAAAGATCTTTGAAAGAAAAAGGATAAAATTCATAGCTGGGTCTGGCCAGTATCTACCTAGAATTCCAATGCTCAGGTGACAAGACCCAGATTCTTAAAACTATAATAAAATGTCTGAAGAATTCAGCCACACTGACTAAAACACTTTTAAACATCCTGTTTCCTCCATAAAAGAAGTAAACCTGTGACTCCTTCTGGGTGTGAGTGGGCAGGCAAAACTACAAGTTTGTGGTCCACCTTCTTCACATTACCACATAAACTGCCAAGGAGAAGACATTGTTAATATTGCTATCAATGTTCTGATACAATAAGATACTTGACATAGAAACTTATTCAAAACTCAACCTCAGGGATGGGGGTTTAGCTCAAGAGTTGTAGAGCTCTTGGCTTGTATCCTTTGATTCCCTATACTGGAAAAAAAATCACATCACTGTATCTTTGGTTTTACATCTTCCCCTTACATCACATTTTAATAGGCAACTATACAATTTGCTCCTTTTACTTTCTAATTGTTTGATGAATTCATTTCTAAATAGCCTAATTAAATTTTCAATAACAATTCTATATAATAAAAAGTACATTTTTAAAAGTTGTTACTAATTAATAATAGACTTTCATGTCAACCTCTGACATGATTATAAACTAAACAACATAATAAAATTAAAGAAAATAAAATCTTTCAGTGAATTTATAATTATCTCCATGTGAATGAATATCAAAGTTGTGAAATTTTTCAACACAAAAATAAATATTCATGTTTTAAGTAGGTATGCTCCTGTTGTAGATAAGTTGCAAATATTATAAATTTAACTTATTACACTCCCCAGTAGCCTATGAGTTGAGAAGAGCTCGGATATAACTCAGTGATGGAGAACTCGTCTAGCATGTGTGAAGCCCTGATTTCAATGTCACACTCTTTCTAAAAAAAAAAAATGAACAGAGAAATCAAAGGATCAATGTAAAATAAAGCAATTCCACAGAAAGATACATCTGCTGAGATATTGTAGTGGGTGCAGTAACTTCTTCCGACTCTGAGCGCCGCTGTTCACCTACGAGGAGCAAAACTCCGCCAGAGCCCAGTTGGAATTCTCAGGGTCCAAAAGCCTAAAATCTCACAGTTCCTGCAAACCCGCTCCTGGACTGCAAGGAAAATCACCCCGGAATTTAAGGTGCTCCATCTGCGGGAGACTCCTTAGCCACAGAAAGAAGAAAAAAGCCAGATGAAACACACGCGCCTGGCAGATCGGGGAAAGCTTTGAGAGAATTCCGTAGTCAGGAGACAATGGCCGTTCAAAGGAATCTCTCAGAGCGCACCAAACTGGTCATCCTTTTCCTATGGATTCCCTGGGAGTCCGCAGCCCGGCAGATCCGCTACTCGGTCCCTGAAGAACTAGAGAAAGGCTCATTTGTGGGCAACATCTCCAAGGACCTAGGGCTGGAGCCCCGCGAGCTGGCGGAGCGGGGGGTCCGCATCGTCTCCAGAGGTAGGTCGCAGCTTTTCTCTCTGAACCCGCGAGGCGGCAGCTTGGTCACCGCAGGCAGGATAGACCGGGAGGAGCTGTGTGCCCAGAGCGCGCCCTGTCTAGTAAGCTTTAACGTCCTTGTGGAGGACAGGGTGAAACTTTTCGGGATAGAGATAGAGGTAACGGATGTCAATGACAATGCACCAAAATTCCAAGCAGAAACTCTAGATGTAAAAATTAATGAAAATGTCGCCTCAGGGATGCGTTTTCCTCTCCCGGAAGCTATTGATCCGGATGTGGGCGTGAACTCTCTGCAGAACTACCAGCTCAGCCCCAATAAGCACTTCTCCCTAGGCGTTCAGAGCCGAGCTAACGGCGTCAAGTACCCAGAGCTAGTGCTGGAGCACACCCTAGACCGTGAGGAAGAGGCGATTCATCATCTGGTTCTCGTGGCCTCTGACGGGGGTAGCCCACCCAGATCAGGCACTGTGCTCATCACTGTGACCGTCTTTGATGCAAATGACAATGCTCCAATCTTCACCTCGCCTGAATACCGAGTGAACATTCCAGAGAACTTGCCTGTGGGCACTCAGCTGCTAAAGGTAACTGCCACCGACAAAGACGAAGGCGCCAATGGAGAAGTGACATACTCATTCCGAAAACTGCTGGATACACAATTGCTAAAATTCCAATTAGACAAAAATACTGGAGAAATAAAAATATCTGAAAATCTAGATTATGAAGAAATGGGTTTCTATGAAATAGAAATCCAAGCTGAAGATGGAGGGGCCTATCTTGCAACTGCAAAGGTGTTGGTTACAGTGGAGGATGTAAACGACAACACTCCAGAGGTGACCATCACATCTCTCTTTAGTCCAGTGGCTGAAGATTCGCCTGCGGGAACTGTCATAGCCCTTTTAAACGTGCATGATTTAGACTCTGGGCAGAATGGAGAGGTAACCTGTTCCATCTCAGGGGATCTACCATTTAAATTAGAAAAGTCCATTGACAGTTACTATAGACTAGTGACACAAAGAGCCCTTGATAGGGAACAGGTATCCTCTTACAACATCACTGTAACGGCCACTGATGGGGGAAACCCACCTTTGTCAAGCAAAGCTCACTTCACTCTGCAAGTGGCGGATATCAACGACAACCCACCCACCTTCTCTCACGTCTCCTACTTTACCTATATCCCAGAGAACAACCCCAGGGGTGCTTCCATCTTCTCCGTGACAGCCCTGGATCCCGACAGCAAAGAGAACGCCCAGATCGTTTACTCTCTGGCTGAAGACACCATTGAGGGGACACCACTTTCTTCCTACATCTCCATCAACTCAGACACTGGCATCCTGTATGCTCTCTGCTCCTTTGACTATGAGCAGTTCCGTGAACTGCGGGTGCAGGTGACTGCTAGTGACAGCGGGAAGCCTCCCCTCAGCAGCAATGTGTCCTTGACCCTGTTCGTGCTGGATCAGAATGACAACTCACCAGAAATTTTGTACCCCATTCCGCCCACCGACGGCTCCACTGGGGTAGAGCTTGCTCCCCGCTCAGCAGAGCTGGGCTACCTGGTGACGAAGGTGGTGGCAGTGGACAGAGACTCCGGACAGAACGCCTGGCTGTCCTATCGCCTACTCAAAGCCAGCGAACCAGGGCTCTTCTCAGTGGGGCTGCACACGGGAGAGGTGCGCACCGCACGGGCTTTGCTGGAGAGGGATACCCTCAAGCAGAGTCTAGTGGTAGCTGTGCAAGACCACGGCCAGCCTCCTCTCTCAGCCACGGTCACTTTGACTGTTGCAGTAGCTGACAGCATCCCCGATGTTCTGGCGGACTTGGGCAACCTGGAGCCACCGCAGGACTCTGAAACTTCAAGCCTCACCCTCTACCTAGTAGTGGCAGTGGCAGTGGTGTCCTGTGTTTTTCTCGCCTTTGTCATTGTGTTGTTGGCAATCAAACTTAGGCGCTGGCACGAGTCTCACGCGCTTCAGTCTTCCAGAGATGGATTGAGTGGCCTGCCTGCCTCTCACTATGTGGGCGTCGACGGGGTGCGCGCTTTCTTGCAGACCTATTCGCACGAGGTTTCCCTCACCGCTGATTCGAGGAAGAGTCACCTGATCTTTCCGCAGCCCAACTACGCAGACACACTCATCAGCCAGGAGAGTTGCGAGAAAAAAGATCCTTTGTCTCTGTTAGATGATTCGAAGTGCCCTGTAGAAGATGCCCCTCTGGTGCCAGTGAGTGCTGATTTTACCTTTTCTTTCAACAATTATGGTCAGATTTACATTTAGGCTTGAAACCGGGTGGTAGCAATAGTAGATCTCTATTTTAAAACCACTTTCCTCGGTTACACATGCCTCTCGCTGGAACGTTAATGGTAGAATCTGGTGGCTAAGGCTATTTTGGAAACTGTCATGAAAATCACCCAGATTGCATAAGGTTGTCATGAGTAGCCTTGCAGAACCTTATGTATTGTTCTGTTGTACAACATTGACAGTTTCCAAAAGGGAGCCATCTTCATCTGGAAGTGTCTGTTGATTTTTGTGCCCTCTTCAGGGGTCACTTGCTGCAACCCTACCGCTTTAGAAAGCTCTTTTGAAGGCAAGTTTGTCAAAAATAGGTAAATGTCAGAAACAAATGCATTCACCCCACCAGATACACAAGCCAAGTTTAACGCTGTTCATTGCGGACATTAAGGACAGTCAATATGTCTTTGCAGTTATATTTTTCAAACAATATATGAATATACTCCTTAGAGATTTTAAGTTTTAATTGATAGTTGACCAACAATTCATAACTATGTGCTTAGGATCTTTATAGCCACAGTCAAAGCCATCGGCAGAGCGGCTTTCCTTCTGCCTGTAATCATGTGACATCTCACTATGTGAGAGATGCAGCCCTTTAATTTCCTTCTGCCTGTAATCATGTGACATCTCACTATGTGACAGATACAGCCCTTTTCCTTCTGCCTGTAATCATGTGACATCTCACTATGTGAGAGATGCAGCCCTTTAATTTCCTTCTGCCTGTAATCATGTGACATCTTACTATGTGAGAGATGCAGCCCTTTAATTTCCTTCTGCCTGTAATTATGTAACATCTCACTATGTGAGAGATACAGCCCTTTAATTTGACTTTCCTTGCCCAACGATTCCAAGAATTTATATGATTAAATTAAGGAGATTTTTGTTCTCTTTGTCTTTTTTTCTTCAAAATTAAACACTAAGTAAGGCTAAAATGTAAATATGGACTTGGGATGGATAATGTGTGTTCCCAAGAAGAGAAGCTAAGCATTGTGATAAGGGTATTTCATCTTTAATGTAGAAGAAAACTCAGAGGAAACCCAAAAGTGCTGGGTCAGAACTTTAAAATAAACTAAGAGCTAAGAGCAAAGAAAGAACTGGCATTTCTGCAGGGGATCAGAATTTAAGCAAAGATTCCATGAAACCCTTCTAAATGAATAATTAGTGGAGGTATTGGTGAGCACATTTAGCTAAAAAAAATTGTGATATATTTTGTTCAATCTTTGGATTTATTACTACTCTGCAGAAGTTACTAGAAAAAGAAGATCTCTACCGAGTCTCAAAATACATATGAGACCCTGACATTCTTGCGTCAACACTTGCTTAACTGTGGATCCCTGGAAGGGAAGTGCACATTCTGGAGCTACAATGCTGTTTATTCACTGAAACTGTTGTCCTACATCTTCGTCCCACAAGAGTAATACTTATGATTCTGTATATATTTCGGTTCCATTATTTGAAAAAAGCAAGCTTCAACAGAACTCTTTTGACATAAATATTTTATTAAAAATCTATAGAGTAATGTTGAACATCCTGGAGACTGAATATAGCCAGGATTACATTCTAAATATGGGTGACGGGGTTTTTACGTTTTAACTGACAAAGGTTGGGTTCATGACAAAAGATAATTACCCTCAAAAGGAGTAATAGTCATTCTTATCGGTGGATGATTTGGGTAATAGTGGGCCACGGGTTGGGGTCTGTGTACCTTCCCTTTACTTTCTTTCATGCCTTTTTATTTGAAGGAAATAGTCCTTCAGTCTACCCAAAATGAGAATGTTTTTTACAAATTAAGCATAACGTTTAATATTAAAATTTCCACGATGGAAACAAAATCAATAAGAAGCAAATTCAAATATTTTAGCTATCAATTTGCGTTTATATAAAATAAAGATTCCTTAAAATATGAAACGCCAGACTGCAATTCCACTCAAAGCCTCTGGGTGCCGCTGTCGGCCAGTGCAGCGCAAGCTCCGAAGCCCCGGATCCCTCAGTCTCTAGGCTGGAATTTCCTGCGCAGAAACGAATACATTCCAAAGGGAACTCTCATTCAGAGAGACTAAGACACCGATTCCCAGTCCCAAACTGGGGTCCCGCTGACCAGGACTGAAAGCACCTCCACCTCGGAAGACTGTACTCTAACCTACAGTGAAGAACCAAAAACACAGAGAGAACCCGAGCCAACAATGGGAGGGAGCTGCGCGCACAGGCGGCGCCCCAGCCGCCCGCAGGTACTGTTTACACTGCTGCTGCCTTTGTTCTGTCCCGCGCTGGCCAAGCCGGTCCACTACTCTATCCCGGAGGAGCTGGACCGCGGCTCTGTGGTGGGTAACCTCGCCAAGGATCTGGAGCTCAGTGTTCTGGAAGTATCGACTCGGAAGCTGCGGGTTAGCGCTGAGAAACTGCACTTCAGCGTGGACGCGGAGAGCGGGGACTTACTGGTGAAGGACCGCATAGACCGTGAGCAGATATGCAAGGAGAGAAGAAGGTGTGAGCTGCAGTTGGAAGCCGTGCTGGAAAACCCCTTGAATATTTTTCATGTCGTTGTGGAGGTTGAGGACGTTAATGATCACGCTCCTCAATTCCAAAAAGATGAAATAAACCTAGAAATAAGTGAATCCGTCAGCCCAGGAATGAGAACAATTCTGGAGTCTGCGAAAGATCCTGATATTGGTGTGAATTCACTGAGCAAGTATCAGCTAAGTCCTAACGAGTATTTCTCGTTGTTGGTGAAAGACAATCCGGATGGTAGCAAATACCCAGAATTAGAATTGCAAAAGATGCTGGACCGAGAAACAGAGAGCACCCACCATCTGGTGCTGACAGCTGTAGACGGTGGGGACCCGCCCCGAAGTGGTACCACTCAGCTCCGAATCCGAGTGGTGGATGCCAACGACAATCCCCCAGTGTTCAGCCAAGATGTGTACAGAGTCCGCCTTCGGGAAGATGTGCCTCCAGGGACGGCCGTCCTAAGGCTGAGGGCGACCGATCAGGACGAGGGCATCAATGCGCGGTTCACATACTCCTTCCTGGGTGTGGCTAACAAAGCCCAGCATGAGTTCTCTCTGGATGCTATAACCGGTGATATTGTAACTCGCCAGTCATTGGATTTTGAAGAAGTAGAAAGATATACGATTGATGTGGAGGTAAAGGATCGAGGATCTCTTTCTTCACAGTGTAAAGTAATTATAGAAGTTCTAGATGAGAACGACAACCGCCCAGAAATAATCATCACTTCCCTCTCTGACCACATTTTGGAGGATTCCCCTTCTGGAACGGTTGTGGCCCTCTTCAAAGTACGGGATCGAGATTCCGGGGAAAACGCAGAAGTCGCGTGTAATTTAAGTGGAAACAGTCCGTTTAAGATTCATTCTTCTTCCAATAATTACTACAAGTTAGTAACAGATAGCATCCTAGACCGGGAACAGACCCCGGGGTACAACATCACTATCACAGCCACAGATAGGGGCAAACCGCCCCTTTCCTCCAGCACAACCATCACTCTGCACGTCGCTGACGTCAACGACAACGCACCTGTTTTCCAAAAGCCCGCCTATCTGGTAAACGTACCAGAAAACAACCAGCCCGGTACCTCCATAACCCAAGTCAAAGCATGGGATCCAGATCTGGGACCAAATGGCCTCGTCTCCTACTTCATCATAGCCAGCGACCTAGACCCAAAGGCGCTGTCATCATTCGTGTCCCTGAACCAGGACAGTGGAGTGGTGTTCGCGCAGCGCGCCTTCGACCACGAGCAGCTACGCTCCTTCCAGCTGACACTGCAGGCGCGCGACCAGGGCTCGCCCGCTCTCAGCGCCAACGTGAGCATGCGTGTGCTGGTGGGCGACCGCAACGACAATGCTCCGCGCGTGCTGTACCCTGCGCTGGAGCCTGATGGTTCCGCGCTCTTCGACATGGTGCCTCGCGCTGCCGAGCCCGGATATTTGGTCACCAAAGTGGTGGCAGTGGACGCCGATTCCGGACACAACGCCTGGCTGTCGTATCACGTGCTGCAGGCCAGTGATCCTGGGCTATTCAGCCTAGGGCTGCGCACTGGGGAGGTGCGCACAGCGCGTGCCTTGGGCGACAAGGACGCGGCTCGGCAGCGCCTTCTGGTTGCTGTGCGGGACGGTGGACAGCCACCGCTCTCTGCCACTGCTACACTGCTTCTAGTTTTCGCAGACAGCCTACAAGAAGCATTGCCGGACCTCGTCGATCATCCTTCCCCTTCCGACTCTCAGAGTGAGCTTCAGTTTTACCTGGTGGTGGCCTTGGCCTTGATCTCAGTGCTTTTCCTCCTCGCAATAATTTTGGCCATTGCTTTGCGCTTGCGACAGTCTTCCAGCCCATCAACCACTGGCTGCTTAGGGTCGGTTCTTGGCTCCAAGTCTCCACCTGTACTTCCACCCAACTACAGTGAAGGAACATTGCCCTATGCCTATAATTTGTGCGTTCCAGGAAATCAAGCTAAGCCAGATTTTAATTTTCTCACATCTGTTGGTGATTATCCAGCCGCACAAGATATTCTCAACAAAGATAGCTCCTCAGCACTGTTGGCTAGCATTTTAACTCCTAGTGTTGAAGCAGACGAGAAGATCTTTAACCAGGTATTTAATCTTAAACTTTTTATACGCCGGTACGTCAATGCATTCCAATACAATTTGTTTGTGTTTGGTTTTGAGACAGAGGTTTCTCTATGTAGTTCTAGTTGTCCTGGAATTCTCTGTGTAGACCAAGCTGACCTGGAATTCACAGAGATCTACCTGCCTCTGCTTCCCAAGTGCTGCGAATAAACGCGTGACCCATCTGGCTCTATTTTTGGAGCTTAAAGCTCCTAAGGGAAATCTAGATCAAACTCATGGATATCACTGTGTTTGGAAGTGATGTGGAAGTGCGACTCGGTGACAAAGCTCACCTCATGTGGAATATCCCCAGTTCTATCCAGCACACACAACAAAAGGTTTGCAGTGCTTAAATACACTCCTATTCAACCATATTTAATTCTTAATTTTTTGAGGGTTGCTTGTGTAGTATGCCCTAGTCCTGGCTTTGATTACTAATTCTCCCCTCCCTCTCCTCCTGCCTCTAACACACATAAGTATATGAAAATCTCACATGAGTTTTTCATTAAAAACGCCTTGCAGTTATAGATATGAAATACAGTTATATTTTATTACCTTTTAAATGATAACCATAATGCTGTTCAAAGTTTGAATGAAGCATTTCGTCTTTATTTTGCTTGTTAAAAATCAAAAACTCATTTTAAAAACAACTTTGGTGGGGACTGGAGAGACTGGCTTAGTGGTTGAGAGCACCGCTGCTCTTTGGCGAGCACCCACTACTGGCGGCTCACCACTGCCTGTAACTCCAGTTCCACCTTCTCCCGGAACTCACATGAACCCACATTGTGAGTATGTGTGTGCATACTCACAAAGACACGCGTATATCTACAGAATTCAAACAATAAAATTAAAATTGCATAAAAAGTATTCATAATAGCCATAATAGCCATGCGTCCTACCTGCGGATTTTGTGGGCCATGCTGTTTTCACATCCACAGATGTCACCAAAACCAGTCGAATCACAACTAGTCTGCGCATTTCCAGTTCCAGCAGTGTTTCTAAACGTTTTTAATTAAACAAGTCCATTTAATACTTACCCTTTTTATAAGTGAGCTTGACAACTTTTACATCACATCACTATTGTTTGCGGTTTTCAACTTCACAAATGTGCATGATCCACGGAAAAGGTGAGTGTGACAATTTCCTCTGCCCCAGACACCAGGTTTTTCTTAGTGTTGTAATAATAAGATTGGACTCTAGGCGCCGCTGTTGACCAATCAAGGAATGGGAGGACAAAGCTATTGAGTCCTCCCGAACCTCTACCACACAAAGCTGAAAGGGATGGATACTCACGCGTCTTAATTCTTGGAAAAAGAACACCTTCGTTCGCTTTGGGATATATTTTGGATGCGGACGTCCTGGAACCTCGTATACACAAAAGGTGATTCAGAAAAAATAAATAAATAAACCGGCGCAAGACCCCACGGAACCGAGCTCATACCGGGCCATGGCAAATCAGCCTCAGAGACCCGACCGCAGCGCGCTGGTCCCGCTGTGCATTTTCCTGGGAACCTTGTTGACGTTTGGGGCAGGGCAGATGCGATACTCGGTGCCAGAAGAGACAGATAAAGGCTTCTTCGTGGGCAACATTTCCAAAGACCTAGGGCTGGAGCCCTGGGAGGTTGCGGAACGCGGAGTCCGCATCGTCTCCAGAAGCAAAACGCAGTTTTTCGCTCTGAATCCGCGAGGTGGCAGCTTGGTCACCGCAGGTAGGATTGACAGAGAGGAGTTGTGTGATACATTGCCCTCCTGCTTGCTAAATTTGGAGATTCTCGTGGAGGACACCCTGAAAATTTACGGAGTGGAGGTGGAAATAACGGACATTAACGATAACGCCCCAAGCTTCCGGGAAGAGGAGGTGGAGATCAAAGTCAGTGAGCAGGCTAGTCCTGGATCGCGATTTCCTCTTCCTAACGCTAGAGATCCAGATACGGGGATGAACTCCCTCCAGAGCTACCAGCTCAGCCCTAGTAGCTACTTTTCCTTGCAGGTGAGAGGTGGAACCGATGGGGACAAGAACCCAGAGCTCGTGCTGGAGGAAGGCCTGGATCGGGAGAAAGAGGCATCTCACCATCTTCTCCTCACAGCCTTAGATGGGGGAGATCCCATCCGCAAGGGCACGGTTCCCATTCGTGTGGTGGTCCTCGATGTAAATGACCACATCCCAAAGTTCACACAGTCTGTGTACAGAGTGAGTATTCCCGAAAACCTTAGCTCTGGAACTCTGGTGCTCGTGGTAAACGCCACAGACCCAGACGAGGGTATCAACGGGGAAGTGAGGTACTCATTCCGGAAAGTGAAAAGCAAAGCTTCTGAAATCTTTCAGTTGAATCCTCAAACTGGAGAAGTTCTAGTCGGAAAGCCTCTGGATTTTGAAAAGTACAGATTCTATGAGATGGAAATTCAAGGCCAAGATGGTGGAGGCCTACTGAGCACCTCCAGGCTGCTGATCACAGTTGTAGATGTTAATGATAACACTCCAGAGATAACTGTCACCTCTTCCATTAACTCCGTGCCAGAAAATTCTCCTTCAGGTACAGTAATTGCTCTTTTAAACGTTCAAGATCAAGATTCTGGAGAAAATGGTCAGGTCACTTGCTTCATTCCTAGTGGTCTTCCTTTTAAGTTAGAAAAGACTTATGGAAATTACTATAAACTGATAACAAATAGTGAACTGGATCGGGAGCAGGTGGAGAGCTACAATATTACATTAATCGCCAAAGATCAGGGAAGTCCACCCTTGTCTACGGAAACTCACCTCCTGCTGAAAGTGGCAGATGCCAACGACAACCCTCCAGTTTTCACTCACCCTTCTTACTCTGCCTACATTCCTGAAAACAATCCCAGAGGCTCTTCCATCTTCTCAGTGACCGCAGTTGATAGGGACAGCAGAGAAAATGCCCAGGTCACTTACTCTTTGGCTGAGGACACAATCCAGGGATCACCTCTATCCTCTTATGTTTCTATCAACGCAGACACGGGTGTGCTATATGCCCTGCAATCCTTCGACTATGAGCAGTTCCAAACCCTACAACTGGGAGTGACTGCTAGTGACAGTGGGGACCCACCATTAAGCAGCAATATTTCGCTGACCCTGTACGTGCTGGACCAGAACGACAACACTCCAGAGATCCTGTACCCCTCTCTCCCTACTGATGGCTCCACTGGGGTGGAATTGGCGCCCCGCTCTGCAGAGCCGGGTTATTTAGTGACCAAGGTGGTGGCGGTGGACAGAGACTCAGGGCAGAACGCCTGGCTTTCCTACCGCTTGCTCAAAGCCAGCGAACCAGGGCTCTTCTCCGTGGGGCTGCACACAGGCGAGGTTCGCACTGCCCGCATCTTGATGGACAAAGACGCTCTCAAGCAGAGCCTTGTGGTAACTGTACAGGATCACGGCCAGCCTCCCCTCTCCGCTACTGTCAGACTTACTGTGGCCGTGGCTGACAGCATCCCAGACGTTTTGGAGGATTTGGTTAGTCTGGAGACTCCCGCCAATCCTGATGAGTCAGGCCTCACTCTGTACCTAGTGGTGGCCATCACTGCAGTCTCTTGCATCTTCCTCATCTTTGTTATGGTACTACTGGCTCTCAGGCTTCGGCGCTGGCACTCCTCGCGTCTGCTCCAGGCTGCCAGCGGATTGACTGGCATGCCTCCTTCTCATTTTGTGGGCGTGGACGGGGTGCGAGCTTTTCTCCAGACCTATTCCCACGAGGTTTCGCTCACTGCAGACTCGAGGAAGAGTCACCTGATCTTTCCGCAGCCCAACTACGCAGACACGCTCATCAGCCAGGAGAGTTGTGGGAAAAGCGAGCCTCTCTTGATAGCTGAAGACTCAGCTACCATTTTAGGCAAATGTGACCCGACAGATATTCAGGTGAGATATATTTCTTTGCCTCCCAAATGTTGCTGTTTTGGTACAAGTCTTGAAGGGACTTTTGTTGAGCTGGTTATGAAAATTAGGCTTGGGTGAAAATAAGTAGTCTATACATATTTAAAACACTTGTTTGTTGGTTTGTGTGCCTTACCATCGTCAGATTAACATTTTTTAGAAGGCTTTATCAAAGTCGATTTTTAGTGTTGGCATATTTTCTTTTGATTTTGTAAGGCTAGATCGATTATCTTCACTTGCCTTGTAGTGCGTTAACTTCAGTATCGTTTGTCTATCATCATGATCTGTGGCTATCAATGTAAACTAATTGTGATTTAATTCGATGATTCATAGATTTTCTTTCAATTTCACAGCATCTCTATAGTCTACCATGATTTGCTTCTAATGTGTAAATTTAACTTAACTCAGGAACATGCTCTCTGCAGCGTTTCCTCGTTTATCTACACACTACTTGTAGTGAGATTTTCTTCTGAGTACAGAACAGTTCAGTTTTGGTATTTTTTGAAGGTTGATGGTATTTTGGGATCCTGTTGGACTACTTCAATTTTGTGTCGATGCTTCACCCTATCAAAACTGACGCATAACAAGACTTTCTTTGTTGGGAGAGGGAATACAGGATCATTTTCTTAGGCTCCCTATCTATCCTACCGTGAATTTACTAGATTGTTCTGAGAATAACCCGACTGTTGTTGAGTCGATGTTGCTTCCTTTTGTTTTTTTACTGTAGTGTTGTGTGCAATGCTTTTTCTTTTTTTTCCTGTTTTTTTCTTCTCCTGTTCTTTTCTATTTTTCCTTTCCTTTTTTGAATGCTTTTTAATGTAACAAATTCACACATAGAAATGATGTTTATTCCATGCTTCTCAGAAAGTTTCAAATCAGATTTGTTTATATGGTTTGTGGAGAGAGGAGTGGGTATTTGGGTTGCATAAGTGATTGATTCAGTGGCCAATCATGTGCTTAGCATGTAAGACCCTTGGTGAAATCTCTAGCACAAGGCGGGATGGGACCTTTTCTTCTTCTTCTTCTTCTTCTTCTTCTTCTTCTTCTTCTTCTTCTTCTTCTTCTTCTCCTCCTCCTCCTCCTCCTCCTCCTCTTCCTCCTCCTTCTCCTCCTCCTCCTTCTTCTTCTTCTCTGTTGTCATCTTCTCCTCCTTCATCATCATCTTTCATCTAGAAGTCTTGGATTCCTATTTTCTTTTCTTAAGTTCATTTTCCACTACACTTAAGCATATTCAATTGTGGTAATCAGAAAGAAAAAGCCCTTGCTGTTGGAGCCCCAATACTTATCCAGTAATATGCATATTATCTGAAGCAAAGGCAAACAACAAAAAGAGACTTATCTAGAAGATTTAATCACAGGAATCACTTCCATAATTAAACTCTACATTCCTGTGTCACACCTGGAGATTTGATTCAAGATATTTGTGCATTAATATTTCCTTTCAAGTTAATGGTTTACACTTAGGAGTTGATCTTAATATAATTCATTGTAAATTTGGTGATTGAGCACAATTCTTCAACTATTGTTAGTTCTTCCTACATATGCTTAAATTTGTCTTGAAGCCAAGAAGAATATTTGAGTGTTTTGAGTAGTGTTTATGCTTATGGAATTCCAAACTCAAAAGGGAAAAAAGTCCTTAAGGCACTACACTTGAACTAGAATTAGATTATTCAAAATGCTATGATTGGTATGGAGAGATTTGCTGTATTTTAAAGCACAATCCAAACAAGTTGGGGAGCTGTGAACAGAACTCTGAAAGTTGATTTGCAAGTAGCTGAAGATTCAGTTAGGATACACCATATATAGTTCATTTAAATAAAAGGGTAAAAAAGAAAATGCACTCACATGTCATGTCATTAAATTCTTAAGCGTGAAGGAACATTTAACAATCCCTGTAATGCATCTATATTATAACTAGAAATAATTTATGACACTGACCATCTTTATTTCAAATATGCCCTAAATAGTATGGAGTGCCCTGTCTCTAGCAATTAGGCATGTGTCTGAAGATGATACGTGGTGTCATTTCACCACTGTCAGGTTTTCCCAAACCACTTGGTGGGGCTATTTTTCCACGTGGTCTTGAGAAGAGTCTTGCCTGGTTCTTCCACTGTGCATTTCCTCTGACAGGCCTTTTAATCTATCATTTCTGGGTTAATAGCTATGCTACAGATTCCATCTCTGGGGGCTTTGTTCAATAGCAACACTGGAAAACAAATTCTAAACTCATAAACTCCTTTGTTGCTTTTGTCCTAACGTAGCTCTGTATACCTAATCCCATTGAGTCTGCAAAGGCTTCTGGTTGCAATTTTATGAGTGGACTCTGGGCGCCGCTGTTGTCCAATTCGCTGTAAGAGCTGACTCCCAGGCTCTACGGGTTGAAATTGTGAACGTTCACTGAAGGCTTAAAGAGTAGGGGGACTTGAATTTTCTGCTTAGCAAATCAGAGACTGTGAGATCCTCAAACTTTGAGGGAGCGTTTGGGTTTTCTTCGTGGTGGAAGTAATTCGTGAAGCCTCCCGCTTCACCCGGGAACCTCTAAGAAGGATGGAGCCCAAGGAGAAGCTAGGGAGCAGGACCCGGTGGAGGCAAGTACTCTTTCCGTTCTTGCTGCCTTTGTTCTGCACGGGGCTTTCGGAGCAAGTCCGATATTCTATTCCGGAAGAAATGGCCATGGGCTCGGTTGTGGGAAACCTCGCTGTGGACCTGGGGCTGCCTGTTCGGGATTTACGGACTCGAAACCTCAGAGTTATTGCAGAGAAACCGTTCCTTACTGTGAACCCTGAGAACGGGAACATAGTTGTAAGCGACAGAATAGATCGAGAGTTACTGTGCTTCCAAAGCCTTCTGTGTGTCGTGCCCTTAGAGATTGTGGCAGAAAATCCCCTAAACGTCTTTCACATCAGCGTGGTGATAGAAGACATAAATGATAACCCGCCCCATTTCCTCCAAAATAGTATTGTTTTACAAATCAATGAACTTGCAATTCCAGGCACTAGGTTTGGCCTGCAATCTGCCATAGATGAAGATGTAGGACCGCACTCCCTCCAGAGTTACCAGCTCAGTAAGAATGAGCATTTCTCTCTGGTGGTGAAGGACAAGGCTGAAGGCAAGGATGCTCCAGAATTAGTGTTAGAGAAGCCTTTAGACAGGGAAAAGCAGAGTTCCCAGCTCTTGGTCCTGACCGCAGTGGATGGGGGAGAACCAGTACTAACTGGCACTGCTCAAATTCAAATCGAGGTCACTGATGCTAATGATAACCCCCCAGTGTTCAGCCAAGACTTGTACAAAGTCAGTCTTAGAGAGAATGTACCCTCAGGCACTTCAGTGCTAAAGGCGGTGGCCACCGACAAGGATGACGGTGTCAATGCAGAGGTCACCTACTCCTTCAAATCAGTAGGAGATGATATTAGAAATAAGTTTATCCTAGATCATCAAAGTGGAGAAATTAAATCTGAAGGCCCTATAGATTTTGAAATCAAGAGAACTTATACCATGAGCATAGAGGCCAAGGATGGTGGAGGCATGGCCACAGAATGTAAAGTTATTATAGAAATTCTCGATGAAAATGACAATGCCCCAGAAGCAGTTTTTACTTCGGTGTCCAGTTCTATAACAGAAAATGCAGAACCTGGGACAGTGGTGGCTCTATTCAAAATATATGATAAAGATTCAGAAGAAAATGGAAGGGTGACATGCTTCATAAAAGAAACGGTTCCTTTTAGAATTGAATCTTCTGCCAGTAATTACTATAAGCTTGTAACTGATGGGGTTCTGGACCGGGAGCAGACTCCAGTGTACAATGTCACCATTGTAGCCACTGATAGAGGCAAGCCACCCCTCTCCTCCAGCACAAGCGTCAAGCTGCACGTTGGGGACATCAATGACAACGCTCCGGTTTTCGACCAGGCCTCCTACTTGATCCAAGTGGCTGAAAATAACCCGCCTGGTGCTTCCATTGCTCAAGTAAGCGCCTCCGACCCGGATTTGGGGCCCAATGGACATGTTTCCTACTCCATCATAGCCAGCGACATGGAACCTAAATCGCTATGGTCCTACATATCCGTGAACCAGGACAGTGGAGTGGTGTTCGCACAGCGCGCCTTCGACCATGAGCAGCTACGCTCCTTCCAGCTGACACTGCAGGCGCGCGACCAGGGCTCGCCCGCTCTCAGCGCCAACGTGAGCATGCTCGTGCTGGTGGGGGACCTCAACGACAACGCACCACGCGTGCTGTACCCCGCGCTCGAGTCCGATGGTTCCGCGCTCTTCGATATGGTACCGCGCGCTGCCGAGCCCGGATACCTGGTCACCAAAGTGGTGGCAGTGGACGCAGACTCGGGACACAATGCCTGGCTGTCGTACCACGTGCTGCAGGCCAGCGATCCGGGACTCTTCAGCCTGGGGCTGCGCACTGGGGAGGTGCGCACAGCGCGTGCCTGTGGAGGACAGCCACCTCTCTCGGCTACAGCCACGCTGCATCTGATCTTCGCTGACAGCCTGCAGGAGGTCCTGCCAGACCTCAGCGATGACCCTCTGCCGTCAGACCCCCAGAGTGAGCTTCAGTTTTACCTGGTGGTGGCCTTGGCCTTGGTCTCAGTACTCTTTCTTTTCGTTGTGATTCTGGCCATGGCCCTTCGTCTTCGGCAGTCCCACAGTCCTACAGTCTCAGACTGCTTTCAGTCTGGCCTCTGTTGCAAGACTAGACCAGGGGTTTCTCTCAACTACAGTGAGGGGACTCTGCCTTATTCCTACAATCTCTATGTTGCCTCCAATAGTCAAAAAACATCTCATTTTCTTACCTTAACACCAGAAATGGTCCCTCCACAAGATTTTTCAATGCAAGCTTCTGTGGAAGTCAGTGTCACTGAGGAGAACAAGACAGTCTCTGATTCTCTTGCTTCTACTCACGTGAGTTTCAATGTGCCTTTCATTCGCAATTTGTTTAATTTTCTTATTCGTTTGGAATGATTTTTTTAAACAGGGTCCAGTTGTCCTGGAACTCACTGTGTAGACCAGGTTGGCACTGAACACACAGAGGTCCTCCTCCCTCTGCCTCCCAAGTGCTGGAATTAAAGGTGTGTGCCACCACATCCGGCTTTGAAAGGAATATCTTAAAGCACATTATACTCACAATCTCCTGTTTGATTTGCACAATCTCAGTTCCTTTCCTGTCTTTTCTCTATGGGCCAGTAACTGCACCATTAGGCTTCAGGATTTTGAAAAATTTTATACATATACATCAAAAATCAAAACATAGAAGTAGTATGACTCACTGCTGTTCAAGTAATTCTAAACAGTGTGTGTGTGTGTGTGTGTGTGTGTGTGTGTGTGTGTGTGTGTGCGCGCGCGCGCGCGCGCCATGTGGAGGTCAGAGGACAACTTTTGGGAATTGGTTCTCTATTTCTACCTTGCGAGTCCCAGGAACTTAATTCAGATTCAATTAGGTTTGGCAGCAAGCACATTTACCTGCTGAGCCATCTCATGCTGATCCCACTCAAATATATAAACTGAACTCTACTTTTGTTTCTCTCTCTGTAGTTGTTTCTTGGTAGATCAATGCCTTGAGCTTATGAGGCTTTTTCTTTATTAATATAAACTGAGAAATACTATGTACAAAAAGGTTCTCAAATATGATGTGATAATAATTTGGTAATAGTGTTCAGATATATTAAGGATTCTTTTAATCTCACTTTTATGTCTGTTTTTTTTCCCACAAGTATCTGTAAGTTTCCTTCCAATTTTATTTTCTGGCTACCAGAGGCTGGAGGCTAGCTCAGTTAGAGTTTATACTTAAGCATTGGAGATAGCTAAGGTTTGTCCTGCAGCCATCACCAAACACAGTTTCTAGACACATGAAATATGTCCTCTCCTAGAATCTTTTCTACATTCTGATGTGCTTCTAAATGTACGGCCAATAATTCTCAGTTACTAAAATTAGGTCGGTTACCCAAGACAAGGTAATTTTATAGTATTCTTCAGATTCCTAATTTTCTTTTACTAAGTCTTACTCAACACCAGAAATCTACTGAAATTTTGTCTTATTGGAAAAACTAGAAAAACACAAACAGCTACTGAAAATAATTTCAAGGAAGGTTTGTAGGTAAAATATGAGAGAACTAAAATGCTCACTGAACTGTCCACTACTGTTGAGTCTTTGTCTCCATCTCCACTTGAAGAACAGTAGATGGAGCTATTCAAGGTACACGACCAAAATAATTCTTAGTTCAGCACTGTGCAGTAATTGATTCAGACTCTGAGCGCCGCTGTTCACCAACCAGGGAGGAAAATGCAAGGAAGCCCTCCCTGCTCGCTGACTTTGCGTGCGCCTAAAGCACAATGCAGATAGATTGAGACAAAAACACCACTCCGAGGAAACTGGCCAGAGGAGCTGATCCCACCTCCTGACTGTCGGGTTCCAAGGCCTGAAAAGCGGATTCTGGATTAAGTGGTCAAAGGCAGGATTGGAGATAATCCTCAAGTGACAATGATCCCTGCGCAATGGCGCGAGGATGGCAAAGGGCTGGTCTTGCTGGGTGTCCTCCTCGGGATCCTATGGGAGGCCGGATCCACCCAGATACGCTATTCAGTTCCTGAGGAGCTGGAGAAAGGATCTAGGGTGGGCAACATCTCCAAGGACCTGGGGCTGGAGCCTCGCGAGCTGGCGGAGCGTGGGGTCCGCATCGTCTCCAGAGGTAGGACTCAACTTTTCGCTCTGAACCCGCGGAGCGGCAGCTTGGTCACCGCGGGCAGGATAGACCGCGAGGAGCTGTGTATGGGGTCCATCAAGTGTCAATTAAATCTAGAGATTTTGATGGAAGATATAGGGAAGATCTACGGAGTGGAAGTAGAAGTGCGGGACATTAACGACAATGCTCCCTACTTCCGTGAGAGTGAATTAGGAATAAAAATGATTGAAAACGCTGCCGCTGGGATGCGGTTCCCTCTTCCCCATGCTTGGGATCCAGATATCGGGAAGAACTCTCTTCAGAGTTACCGGCTCAGCCCGAATGCTCACTTCTCGCTGGAGGTTCAGAAAGGAGCTGATGGTAACAAGTACCCGGAATTAGTGCTGGAGCGCGCACTGGACCGCGAGGAAAAGGCGGAGCATCTCCTGGTCCTCACCGCTTCCGACGCTGGGGACCCAGTTCGCACCGGCACGGCGCGCATCCGCGTGACAGTCCTAGACGCTAACGACAATGCACCTGTGTTTGCTCGGTCCGAGTACCGCGTGAGTGTGCGGGAGAACGTGGCTGTGGGCACTCAGCTGCTGCAAGTCAATGCCACTGACCCGGACGAAGGAGTCAATGCGGAAGTGATGTATTCCTTCCGGTATGTGGACGACAAGGCGGCTAAAGTTTTCAAGCTAGACAGTCATTTGGGAACAATATCAACAACAGGGGATCTGGACCATGAGGAATCCGGTTTCTATGAGATGGAAGTGCAAGCAACCGACAAGGCGGGATATTCTGCACGGGCCAAAGTCCTCGTCACAGTTCTGGACGTGAACGACAATGCCCCTGAAGTAACCATCACGTCCCTCACCAGCTCCGTTCCAGAAAACTCTCCTCGGGGGACATTAATAGCCCTTTTAAATGTAAATGATCAAGATTCTGGGGAAAATGGACAGGTAGTCTGTTCCATCCAGGAGAATCTGCCCTTTAAATTAGAGAAATCTTACGGAAACTACTATAGTTTAGTCACAGACACAGTCCTAGACCGAGAACAGGTTCCTAGCTACAACATCACAGTGACCGCCACTGACAGAGGAAGCCCGCCCCTGTCAACCGAAACTTACCTCTCGCTGATCATAGCAGACACGAACGATAACCCACCCGTCTTTCCTCAGGCCTTCTACTGGGCCTACATCCCAGAGAACAATCCTAGAGGGGCCTCCATCGCATCCGTGACCGCCCACGACCCCGACAGTGACAAGAATGCCCAAGTCACTTACTCCCTAGCTGAGGACACCCACCAGGGCGTGCCCCTTTCCTCTTACGTCTCCATCAACTCGGACACTGGTGTCCTGTACGCACTGCACTCCTTTGACTATGAGCAGTTCCGAGACCTACAACTGCAAGTGATGGCGCGTGACAGTGGGGACCCGCCGCTCAGCAGCAACGTATCACTGAATCTGTTCGTGCTGGATCAGAATGACAATGCCCCCGAAATCTTGTACCCCACTCTCCCTACGGACGGTTCTACTGGGGTGGAGCTAGCGCCCCGCTCAGCAGAGCCTGGGTATCTGGTGACGAAGGTGGTGGCGGTGGACAGAGACTCAGGACAGAACGCCTGGCTGTCCTACCGTCTGCTCAAGGCCAGCGAGCCAGGGCTCTTCTTGGTGGGGCTGCACACGGGCGAGGTAAGCACGGCTCGAGCCCTGATGGACAGAGATGCACTCAAGCAGAGCCTCGTAGTGGCTGTACAGGACCACGGCCAGCCTCCTCTCTCCGCTACTGTCACGCTCACTGTGGCGATCGCCGACAGCATCCCCGACGTCCTGGCGGACCTGGACAATCTGGAGTCTCCTTCTACCTCCGAAAGCTCAGGGCTCACGCTCTATCTGGTGGTGGCCGTGGCGGCGGTCTCCAGCGTCTTCCTGGTCTTTGTTCTGGTGCTGCTAGCGCTCAGGCTGCGGCGCTGGCACTCACTGCGCCTGCTCGGGGCTGCGGGACCCGGATTGGCTGACGTTCCAGCCTCTCACTTTGTGGGCGTAGACGGAGTGCAAGCTTTCCTGCAGACCTATTCACACGAGGTCTCCCTCACTGCGGGCTCCCGAAAGAGTCATTTGATTTTCCCGCAGCCCAACTATGCAGACACACTCATCAGCCAGGAGAGCTGCGAGAAAAGCGAGCCTCTTTTGCTATCGGGTGATTCAGTATTTTCTAAAGATAATCATGCATTAATTCAGGTGAGTCCATTCTGAACTTGGAGCCAACTATCTTCCTAATATAGATGATTCATGGTTATTTGGAATTAATAAAGCAGTCACCAACAACAACCTAGTCACCAAGTTTGGTTTAAAAGATACATAAACATGATATCATCCATCACCCACAACTATTGCATGATATAAAAACAATTTCTACTTTATATTACTCTGTACCCTATAATTTGGTAGCTTAGTTCACCAATGATAATGTTCTTTCCACTTTTAACTATTTTTCTTTTCGATCACGAAACAGTTTTATGTCAACTATCTCATGCCACTTTATCTGTTAGGGCTACAGAAGTTGCGGGTGTAACTCAGAACTCAGAGGTACAGACCTTACCTGTATGGAGACCCAAGAGTCAATCCCCAGGGAAGGTTGAAGGAACCCTAATTCTGCTAGAGTGAAAAAACAGAATTTAATGGAAAGTACAGTTTCTTTTTTTTTTTTAACCTCTCTTTCTGGGGATTGAACTAAGATCTGAGCTAAACACTTTACCCCTAGCCCCAACAGAATGGCCTTTAATTGCATTTAAATCTGCTAGTGAATTCATATACTGCATTTAATGCCTTTTAAATAATATTATGTCTGGTCATTAGGGATCATACATATATTTCTTGTAAAAGTTGCTTGTACCTGTGTGTCTGTGTCCGTATGAATGTATGCACACATACAGAAGCTGGATGAAGGAACTGGGTGTTCTCTATCGCTTTCGGCCTGTTCATTTGAGGCAAGCTCTTTCTCTGAACCCGGGACCCACATTTTCTCTCTAGTCTGGAAGTCAGCAAGCCCCAGAAGTTCCCCTACTCTGACCTCCATAGAGAGGGTTATAGTCCTCCGTGGGACCCCCCTGCTGGTTTCATGGCCGCTGAGATCCAAACGCCCAGTGCGCATGACTGCATAGCAGCAGGCACTGTAGACACCTATGGTCTCTTCAGCTCTGTACTTAGACTTTCTTGATACAGTTTCGTGTTTTCAGTTGTTTGACTTCCAAGTATGGTGAATTTTATCTCCTACATGCTTGAAATTTTTCTCAAATATATGATTTGTGTGTTGTCACAAGGAAGAACTGTAATGGTATTTCATCTGTTAGATATTTCAGTAGTGCAATATGTATATAATAATAAAGTTAAACATCTCTCCTATCATTTTTACCTGCACCGATGATATATAAAATATCCAGAATTCACCAACGTAGCAAAGCATAAGTTATTTTTGCCATTTACACAGTGAAGAATTTCTTGAGAAAATACCTTTAAGATTTAAATGTTTCAATGTCATATATTCATTCTTCACTAAATTTCCCCTTTCACAAACAAAATTTTCTGGAAAGTGTAGGTCCTAAGTGCTAACTTAGAACTTGTGGTTTTTTTACTTATGTGTTGTCTGTCTATTAAAAACATAATAATTGGTTTCCAAATTTATAAAAGAGATTAGTGAAACTTAGAGAAGAAAGGGTAATCCAATGGCCCCCAAATAAAACAAGATTCAAATGTCATCTTGTGTGTCTTGACAACCAAGACCAAAAACATGTATAGATAGATAGATTATGTGATTTACTTGTGTGATCTTTTTTAAGGACGTATTTGAGCCTGTATAAAAGCATTAAATTTAGCCAGGGCAGGATGATAGCAAATTAAAGGTCAGTCTTAGTGAGACCCCCATCTCAAAATTAAAATCTAAAAGAGGATCTAGCTCAGTGGAAAGCTGAGTTCCTCACCAGCTGACTTCAATCCCTAGTACTGCAATAATAAATACATTACATGTAAATTGTATTCACATAAACTGTAAGAATGTACTAAGTACAGTGCTCTGTAATTAATATCAAGGGAAAGAGGGCAATGCTCCCTCTTTTGTGGGAACTCGAAGTGTTTACAACATAGTTCACATGTGGTAGGGCAACTCTAAATGAAAGGTGTAACTGAAAAACAATTTTTAAAACTTTTTTCCAAACAGGGTTTCTCTGTGGAGCCCTGAGTATCCTGGAACTAGCTGTGTAAACCAGGCTGGTCTCGAACTCACAGAGTGTGCGTGCCTTTGCCTCCCAAGTGCTGGGGTTTAAGGCATGCAGCACCACCGCCCAGCAGGAAAACAATTTTTTAAAAATTTATTTTACAGTTTTTTTAAGATTTATTTTTACTAGGTGGTGATGGTGTATATCTTTGATTCTGGCCCTTGGGAGGTAGAAGCAGGCAAATCTCTGTGAGTTGGATGTAAGCCTGGTCTACAAAGCAAGTTCCAGGATGGCTAGCCAGGACTGTTGCACAGAGAAACCCTGCCCCCCCCCAGAAAAAACCCAAAATTATTTTTTATTTTATGTGTTTTAGTGTCTCGCCTGCATGTGTGTTTGTGACAGTGTCAGATTCTCTGGAATTGGAGTTTCAGACAATTGTGAGCTGCCATGTGGGTGCTGGGAATTGAACCTGAGTTCTCTGGAAGAGAAGCTAGTTCTCTTAACTGCTGAGCCATCTCTCCAGCTCCAAAAATTATTTTAAAACTTAAGCTAACATGATGCGCTCTGTTTGTTGACTTGGTTTTAGGGACGAATTATCAGGTATTGTATCATAAGTAGTAACGACTCTTAGACAGTATCTCAAAAATCAGCAATAAGTGCACTCCCAGTTTGAGCTCATTCATTAAATAGCTCTGAGACTGGAGGCTGGAGAGAGGACTGATGTTTGGCTCTGAGCACCTCCACAGTGGTTCCCAACCCTCTGCAACTCAAGTTTCAGAGGATCAGATGTCTTCTTCCTTCTTCTGACCACCGTGGGCACCGGACACTTGTGTAGTACACACATAATATGCAGGTGGAACACGCATACACATAACATAAATCTTTAAAAAGCGCTTTGAGGATCCATGATATCAAGCATCCTCAGATGTATGGTAGGGGTTTTGTGTGTGGTGGCAGTGGTACGGAATGAACTCAGAACCTTGCACAAATGCACTTCCACTGAGATATTTCCTCAAATATATATATATATCCTCATATATATACTTTGCGACGTGGTCTTGATAAGTCACCCAGTCTGGCCTTGAATTTATGACCTTTCCACCTCTCCATTCTGAGTAGCTTAGATTACAGTGCCACCAGGGCCACCAACGGTACTTTTCAACTGGATAACTTCTTAACTGGTTGGTCTTGGCATGTTATTTAATCTTTGGGGCTTCAGCAAAATAAGGATAATAAGATATGATTTGAAATATTGTGATAAGGATTTGGAACAATATATAAGTCATCTGGCTCACAGCCTCTCAATAAATAATAACCATTTATTTTGTGGTTGACCGAAAAATGCATACTTAGAAAAGGAATGATGGTGTATCTTTTTCTAGATGATATAAACAATATGAACAATAACCTCCGGTTGAGAACAAAACTGTTTTTGAAAATTTTCTGAAGCTAATTTAAAATTTTTAGTTGGTGTGATGCCACACACCTGTAATCCCACTAACTGGGAGATGAAAGCAAGATTACCACAAGATTAAGGTTATCCTCTGTTGTGTAAGAATGTGCCTCCAAAAAAATCTGTTGTGCCTAAGCGTACTCATGATTAAGAAACAGTATTTTAGGCCATGAAGTGAGGGAGAAAATTGTTTTGTATGAGGCAATTTTGTGAATGTTAGCTTTTGTCTGTCTGAATAGTATGATCTAAACAAGGAGCCTGTGGAACGCTGTGGCTGGTTGGTTGGTTGGTTGGTTGGTTGGTTGGTTGGTTGGTTGGTTTTGAGACATAGTATCACTGTGCAAGCCTGGCTGGCCTGCCATTCCATATGTAAGTCAGGACAGTTTCAAACTGACTTGTGGCAAAAGATGGTCTTGACCTTGGAAGGATCCCCAGTCTCTGATCCCCAGTATAGCAATTAGAGGGAAATGTATTTTAAAAGAGTTCACTCCAATGGGATCTTGGGCGACTTAACTGGAAAATGATGACGAAAAACAGAAAGGTGGAGGTTTTTGTTTTGTCTGTATGAAAATGGACACTATGGGGGTACAGAATAACAGTTGTAGCGTTCAATTGTTGTGGATGGTTGTTGATATTCAGATACATGTTGGCTGTTTTCTGAGAGTAACTGGCCGTGGGTTTGGATATTCACATTTTTCCTAGTTCTGGTAATGAAAGTACGTGAAGAACACGTCTTCCTGTGTGTTATGGAGATGGGTATATATTTGTTCCACCTCTAAATCAAAGGGTTCAATTAAAAATTGTACTTCTATTGAAAATTACAATGTAATCTGGCAGCAGAAATTCTTCCATCTCTTTTCTTTTGAGAGAGGAATTAAAGCTGCTACAGCTTGCACATCTCGCTAGAACTACACAGTTCATAGATCATTTTTCCATTAATTGGAAGGCTAATCATCCCCACTATCCCCACTTCCTCAGTAACGTGCACCTGGATCTAGCCCTGGTCATAGTGGTAGGTGTTGACTCCAGGCCTGGCTGACGTTCTGCTGGCCACCTGAGATTCAGTCTGTGGCTGCCAACAAAGGCGAGACGTACAGAATATGTGGCTTTCTCACAAGGATTTGCCGGCAGGCCTCTGTGACTTACTCTGTCGGTGGCGGAGAGATGCCCCACTTAACCACCTTTGTACTGTGCCCTGTCTTGGCTAACATTCTTGCTAAGCACTGCCGTATCTCAGCAACCACTATGCAAAATTGCTTCCCAATTCTGTCTTAATTTCTACCTGGTCATTGCCTGAGTTTGCATTTCTATTTCACTGTTCCTGGCTGCACTCTTTGTGCTGGTTTTTGAAGAATTGAGGATGCTTTCTACTTCCCCTTTGGGCCCCGGGTTTTAGCTTCAGGGTGTCTCTTGGTCCAAAATGTCATAGTCCTACCAGCTGTGTGAACTCAGGGACAAATGGAATTCTTTCTTGGAAGCTCTGCTCCTCGGGACTCAGTCAAAATCTCCCCGAAGGACCCTGGGTGGGGTAGGCGGTGACAAATCATTCTGATTGCAAGGAGCCCAAATCCATCCTTCTGGGCAAGAACTTCTCCATAAAGTTTAAGTTCAGTCTCAAGCAGATTTTCTCATGGCATGAACTCTTGCCAGTGATCTCAGGGAAGAACGATTCTGGCAACATCTCATGGTGAGAAACTGTGACATGGTGAGCACAAGAGGTCATGGCCAGGCATGAGAGGAACAGATGGTCCACAGTACTTAGTATTTGTAGTCAGGAAACATTTGATTACATATTTTACACTCTATATTTAGTAACTTTACTTTGATATTCAGATTGTATTGATATAAAAATCGGGACAAATCTTGATCAGGGCATCAGGAAAGACACACATTCACACCTCAAAACTAGTTTATCAGATACCTGGCCTTGTCTAATGAGAAATCTCTCACCACACAAAGACAGCCTGGGGCTGGAGAGGTGATGGTCCAAAGGTTAAGAGCAGATATTGCTCTTGCAAGGGATGGGGGTTCATTTTCCTGCTCTCACAAATGTTGACCCACAACTCCAGCTCCAGGGGATCCAATTTGACCTCCTTTTTGACCTCCAAGGGCACCTGCAAATACCCACACAAACAGTTGTACAAAATTAAAAAGAAAATTAGAATGAACAGTCTGGCTGATAAAGTTCTCCAGCCATAAATTTAAGAATAAGCCTCATGGAAGTTGGTAGACCCAAACTTTAAAAATTATCATTCCCTTGGCATGGGTCATCTAATAAATGCTCCAGATTGCTTTTCTCACTGAGTTGTTTTTCAAATTGTATTATCAGCATCACTACAAGGCTGGCAGCTTTATGTGCTCCCATGAATGCTCGTTCCATCGTCCTCTGATAGGAAGATCTTCTCTTCCTGTTACCTGTTTGAGGCTTGGGAATTGGAATAATTCAAAGGATTTAAGTGAATTTGGGCCATCACTTGCTGCTGGGTATAGTCTGTTCCTTGAAATCAGGTGGCTGCAGAAATGGATCCTGGTGTGAACTTGGTATTTCCCTGAACTAGCGCTTCAGAAACTCTCTTTTAAAAACTACAGACTTAACACTTGCAAATAAAGTTCCATTCTACAAGTATTCTACTACCAGTAAGTTGTAAAGATATAACCTGAACTATAATGGAAAGGGGGGGGAGGAAGTAGTTACCTTTAGAAAGCTAAACTAGGTAAAGTACGTAACGTGCAAGCTCTGTTTTTGTTTTGTGTCTTGAGTTTCGAGACAGGGTCTCTACATAGCCTGGCTGTCCTGGAACTCATTATGTAGACCAGGCTGGCCTCAAACTCATGCCTCTGCTTCTTGAGCACTGGGGATAAAGGCGTATGCCACTTTGCCCAGCAAAACACAAACTCTGAAAAGTATGAAAGGAGAATTACTGTTAATTCAAGAGTAAAATAACACTAGTAGTGAGATGCATAAAGTGTGTCTGGTTGCCAATCACAAGTTTCCTTTTGTAATGAAGTCCACAGTTGGTCCATGTTGTGAAGATTTCATTGTAAACTTTGACTTGGGTTTTGGTCTCTTAAGAGAATTGAACAAATTCAATAATTTAGCATCTGCAACCTGAATGCTAATGCCCACCAGTGGGATCTACTAAAGACTGGCAACTAAGAAAAAACAAGCATATCAACAAGGTTGTAGTAATGAATTCCAGGCCAGCCTGGGGCTACAGAGTGAAACTTAATCTCAACAGTCAAAGCAAAGCAAATTAACAAAATGGACTTGTCCTTGTGGTATAAAGGGGCTATCCAGTGAGGCAGGGGTCAGGGATCCTTCTTGTATTTCCCAGCAGCATATATTGGTAATGTTGAATTGTTTTGACACCCTTGTTGAAAATTGTTCCATTGATAAGTGTGGCTATTTTTATAGATTGAACTATTATGTGCTACCTTGCCAATACTACATTTTCTGAACTATTAAGCCTTATAGTAAGTATTAAAGCCAAGTAGTTAAGTTAGCCACATTTTTAGTATTTGTTAATATCAATTTGATGTACTTGGTGTTATATTTCCAAATAATTAAAACCATCTTGTCAATTCCAGGTGCAAAAAGCGTGCAGGGTTTTCTAATGGGATTGCATTGAATTTATAGCTCTTCTGTGATGGTAGGAGAATCACTTTTAACAATATTGAGATTTTTCTAATCTATGAACATGTATATATTTCTATTCAATTAAATCTGGTAAAAGTTATCTCAGCTGTGTTTTATAGATTTTATTAATGAGGGTTTCTCAACTTTTAAAAATGATTTCTTTTTTATGTGTATATGTGAGGGTTTGCCTGTATGTACGTGCACAATGTGTGTGCCTGCTGCCATGGATGCCTGAAGAGGGCATTTAGATTGCCTGTGGTTGGAGTTACAGATGACTGTGAGCAACCATGTGGGTGGTGGGAACTCAACCTCAGTCCCCCAAAGAGTAGCCAGTGATCTTAACTACTAAGCCATTTCTCTAGCATGTTTAAATTTTATTTTTAAGTGATATATGGAAACATAAAACTTGGACACAATATTGAGGGAATTGTGTGATGTTTTGATATATTCACATTGTGAGATATTCAAACCAGGTCAAAGTGTCTGTCTTCTCAAATATTTCTCTCCATGAAACTTGCAAAATCCTTTCTTTTAGCTCTTTGAAACATTGTATCATTGTTAGCTGTTGTTTTCCTTCTGTGGAATAGCACCAACAAACTTGTGGCTGCTGTCTAGCTCAAATTTAGTAGTCATTAATCAGCCTTTCTCTGCCTTACCCCACTCTTCCCAGTCTTTGATAAAACAACATCCCCCAGCCCTTTTTGAGACAGGATTTCACTGTGTATCCCTGACTAGCCTGGAATTTGCTACATAGACCAGGCTGGTCTTGAACTCACAGAGATTCCCTTTCCTCTGTCTCTCAGAGTGCTGGAATTAACGGTATAAACCACCATGCCTGGCACAATTCTGCTATTAACCCCTATGAGATCAACTATTTTAGATCCAAATGTGAGTGAGATGATATGGTACTTGTCTTTTTGTCTATAGCTTATTTCACTTAACATAGTTGTCTCCAGATCCATCCATGTTGCCACAAATGACAAGATTTCATCCTTTTGAGGTTGAGTAGCATTGCATTGTGTGTATGTGCCATATTTTCTTTATCCATCAGGTGATGAATACTTATACTGTGTCTATTTCTTTACTAAGAAAAGGTCGAGGGTCTTATATATTTTTCATTAAACTGTTTAACTATGATGTTTTGTTATAATTAGTATTGTATCTTTTAAATTTATATTCTTTCTTTCTTGTTTTTAGTTTACAGAAAAATACCAATTTTATTGTTGTAGATGTTTAAGACAGAGTTTCACTGTGTAGCACAGACTGCCCTTGAATTTTCTTTATAGCCCAACCAAAGTGGTTTTGAACTCAGGACCTCAGGATTCTCCTGCCTCTTCCTCCCAAATTCAGGAATTACGGGCATGTACACTATCATGCCTGGCTAATGCTGTGCACATTTTATATGATTTCAAAAACAAGTTGTGTGGGGTACTATAGCCTCATGCTGTATTATGTAAGCCTGAACTATCTCTGCTTCCATTCCCTACAGTGTGCAGGTTGAAAGAGCCCACACAGAAACAGTAAGCATTGATGTCTGTCCAAGTCTAGCAGTGGATTGTTTATTAACTAATTTATGTTACAATTATTTATTGACTCCCTAACAGTAGCAAAACCCTGTCCTAACTGACAGATGCGAGAAGGTGGATGATGTGATTCCTGCCTTAGTGAAGCCGCTCTTTTACATGGACTTTATAGGCAGCAATCGCAGCCAGACCTGTTCTCTAAGTTGGAGAAGGACTGGAGGTGATTCAGCGTGAGGCCTGAGGGATTAGTAGAATTTATTGAGGCAACAAGGAGAGTGAAAAAAAGGAGGTTGCCAGGCAGAGGGACTAGTGTGCCAGGATCCTAAATCCAGAAGAGGTGTGTGAGTCGTGGCCGTGGAAAGAGTTAGGGGTGCTGGAAACGGAACATGTGTGAGCCGTGGCCGTGGAAAGAGTTAGGGGTACTGGAAATGGAACATGGGTGAGCCATGGCCTTGGAAAGAGTTAGGGGTACTGGAAATGGAACATGCGTGAGCCGTGGCCGTGGAAAGAGTTAGGGGTACTGGAAATGGAACATGTGTGAGCCGTGGCCGTGGAAAGAGTTAGAGGTACTGGAAACGGAACATGTGTGAGCCCTGGTCGTGGAAAGAGTTAGGGGTACTAGAAATGGAACAGTGTGAGTTGTGGCCGTGGAAAGAGTTAGAGGTACTGGAAACGGAACGTGTGTGAGCCGTGGCCGTGGAAAGAGTTAGAGGTACTGGAAACGGAACGTGTGTGAGCCATGGCCGTGGAAAGAGTTAGGGGTACTGGAAACGGAACGTGTGTGAGCTGTGGCCGTGGAAAGAGTTAGGGGTACTGGAAACGGAACGTGTGTGAGCCGTGGCCGTGGAAAGAGTTAGGGGTACTGGAAACGGAACGTGTGTGAGCCGTGGCCGTGGAAAGGGTTAGGGGTGCTGGAAATGGAGCACAAGGTGAGACTGACAAAGTGGACAGAGCCTTGGACTCTTACTGGAGATTCTGGGTTCTGTTTTAAGTTCTTTTGTGTTTAGATGTTGTTAAATGGTTTTATTTAAGACAATGACAAAATATTATTCAAAATGTAAAGATTCTTGTGTGGAGATGTGATCTGTGAGGGTCGTAAGTGTTGACGGGAGGCTACTTGTTCATTTCCCGGCCGTTTAGATCCGAAATAATTACTCAGAAACTATATTATTTGCAATACTGTTTGGCCAATAGCTTAAGCGTGTTTTTGGCTAACTCTTATATGTAAAATTAACCCATTTCTATTATTTTATATTTTATCACGAGGGTCGTAGCCTACTACCAGCAAGGTTCCGGCTGAGGGCTTATGTCTTTCTCTTCTGGCTGCTCCTTAATTCCGCCTACTTTCTCTATCCTCTATCTGCTTGGAACTCCTGCCTTGCCCTATTCTGCTAAGCCACTGGCCAAAACAGCTTTATTCATTAACCAATAAAAGCAACACTTATACAGAAGGACTTCCCACACCACATAAGGAAACACTTAGAGGCTACATAGAGAACTATGGCAATGTGACTAGTAAGAAATATTGCTTGAGGGCCAAAAAGATGGCTTAGGGGTAAAGCCCTAGTCCGCCAAAAGTGTGATTGCCCAAGTTGAAACCCTGGAACTCACCTCAAAGGCCAGACTCAGTAGTATGCATCTGTAACCCCAGCACTCCCACAGTGAGATTGGAGGCAGAGAGAATGGCCCTGAAGACTGAGGGTCAGTGAGCCTGGAGTATGCAGGGCAGTAGTGGAAACAAAGGGCCTGCTCGCCTCAACAAGATGGAGGGTGAGAACAGATTCCCCAAAGTTGTCCTCTGATCTCCACCTGTGCAGCATGTTTGCCTACATGCACACACACACACGCACACACCACACACATGAATGTGTGCACACATACATACATGCCCACACAAGCACACATGTTCACCCCACGCATGAAAAGGGAAGAGCAGTGGATCTAAAAATAAAATGAGTGAGCTGGACATGGTGATGCATGTCTTTAATCACAACACTTGGGAGGCAGAGGCAGGCAAATGAGTTCAATGTCAATGAATTCAAGGCCAACCTGGTCTATAGAGTGAGTTCCAGGACAGCCAGAGATAAACAGAGAAACTGTCTCAGAGGGGAAAAGTGGCTTGGGAACATACTTAAAAAGTAGATTCAATAAGACCATGTTGAAATAGGTAGTTATAAATTCCATGAGGGCAGGAATTGTTTTGCTTATTAATATATTCTTCAGCACTCAGGAAACAGGCAGGCAGATCTCTATGACTTCGATGGCAGCCTGGGCTGCAGAGAAAGTTCCAGGACAGCCAGAGCTGTTACAGAAAACCCTGCTCCCACCCCCATAATGACTCAATAAAGACAATGAGTGAAGGGGACTGAGTGATTCTCAGGTGTCTTAGTCACTGTTTTATTGCTGTGAGGAGACATCATGTCCAAAATAACTTATAAGAGAAAGCATTTGATTAGGAGCTTGCTTACAGTTTCAGAGGGTTAGCCCATGATTGTTATGGCAAGGATTGTGGTGGCAGGCAGGCGTGGTGCTGGAGAAGTAGCTGAGAGCTTACATACGTCCTGATCTGCCAGAGGCAGCAGGCAGAAAAAGACATTGGCCCTGAAGTGGGCTTTTGAAACCTCAAAGCCCACCCCACAATAACACAACTCCTTCAACAAGGCCACACCTCCCAGTTCTTCCCAGACTGTTCCACTAACTGCAGACCAAGCATTCAAACATTTGAGCCTATGGAAGCCAGTCTCATTCAAACTCTTCATCAGGTTTTCAAAATAAGCAATTATATGGATAAAGGAATCATGCAGTTATGTGTAGAAGACTAGAGGATGGATTTACAGACAATCAAGAGTATGTCCAGGTTGAATCCTGAGAAACAGCAAGTGTAGATGTCAAGTGTGTGGGTGAACATTTTGCTCACTGTTTCATCTGTCCAGATGGGTGGGTCCCCACAAGACTAAGCAAGATAAGCTTTCTGTAGCCCGGTGCTGGTCTGTTTTGGGAGTTCCTGGCTAACCTATTCTGGATTTATTTTTCTTCTTGATCTATGAGACCATAAGAAGTACCCTATACCTTTCTGCATCTAACTGTGTCTGATTCATAATGTCCACTCTCCAGACTAGTCCTAGTATTCAGGTGTTTTCTGTGTCTGGTATTCTGCTTAGATACAATTTTTGGTTAAATAAAAACAATGGATGGAAGGATCTTGCTATGTCGTCCATGCTGGCCTTAAACTTGCCATCCTCCTGCCTTCACTTTCTAGGTACTGAGATTATGGAGGGTATACCATGACCAGACCTTTGAGGGTTTTTTTTTTACTCTTTTTCCCCACATGACTGTATGTTCTCCATTAGTTTTTGGTTAGGTGCTGAACTAAAATTCATGGTTCTACATACACTGGGAAAATGCTACTGAACTACAGCTCTTCTACATTCTGCAATGTTTTTTTCATCTGTTGAATTTTACAAATGGTAAAATTTAGGAGGAATGCATAGGCTAAAGGATGCTTATCATTCACACAGAAATCATTGAACATTAATGTCAAACGTGCATAAAGTCCTCAGCATTGCAAGTTTGACATCAATAACATTAATGATAGAAGGCCAGGTGTGGTGGTGGTGCACTCAGGAGGCAGAGGTAGGAGGACCTCTGTGAGTTAGAGGCCAGCCTGGTCAACATAGTGAAATCTAGAACAGCCAGGGCTATGTAAAGAGACCCAGTCTCAAAAAATATGTATATAACGTTTTTCCCCAGGAAGATAGAAGTGTTCTATATCTTGCTAGACAAGAGAATGAGTGCATTTTCTAAAACTCATTGAACCTAAGATTCTTGCATTTTTATTATATATGATTTACAGGTCAATTTTAAAAACAAATTTATGAAAATAAAACATCATATTCTACTTCCAAGCCTCAGAGTCCCCTCAAGAGAGCATTGCTATTAATATCTAGTTATGTATATTTGGAAACATATTCTATGTGTGTGCAAGCATATATGTGGCTTTTGTTTAAACAGAAATTATTTTATAGTATATATTATATACTGTCCTACAACTTGATATATTTATTTATTAATGCTAGGAGTAAAATCCAGGGCCTATACATAAGTTAGTGCCCTTTCATTGAGCAGTATACTCTGTCCTATCTACAGGAGTAATATAAAATTTACATGTGTGTGTGAGTATGTATGCCACAGTACATGTGTGGAAGTCAGAAGACATCTTTCAGGAGTTAGTTCTCTCCTCCCACCTTGTGGACTCTAGAGATCAAACTCAGGTAATCAGACTGGGTGGCAATCCCCTTTATCCATTGAGCCACTTTGCTGACCCACATAATTTCACTGTTTACTTGTTTAGGAGTCAGGGTCCCACGTACCACAGACTGTACCATGTGCCTCAAACCCCAAGCGTAACTAAGGCTGGCCTTCAACTCTTCCTCCAACTGCCTCTACCCCCACATGCTGGGATAACAGAAGTGCACCCCCATTCCAGATAGTCATTTTTCTAGTTTCATTCTTTGACGGGGAACATATCTATTGATCATCACCAGCACCACATAAACCATGTGGGTGGCCCATGCTTGTCATTTCGGCATTCAGGGAGTGGAGGCAGGATGAGCCAAAACTCAAGCCCATCCTTAGCTACAGAGAGATTTCAAGGCCATCTTGGACTAAATTAAGCCCTGTCTCAAAACCATAAACAAATAAACAAACAAATAAACAAACAAACAAATACAGATGGCAGAGGGGGAGAACTGGGTGAAGATGAATTGGAGCAGAGCGGTGAGTCGTTTCTATGGAGAACTTCCACTCTCCCTCCTCTTACTCCCACTGTTGCTCCTCCTGTCTCCGACATTTCATTCATTTATTTAGTATCCTTCCAGCATCTCCTATGTGAAACATGGCATGACTCTGAACTGCTGATCCTTCTACCTCCACCTCCCAGTTATGAGATTACTAACATGGCCACCCATGCTGTTTATGTGGTGCTAGGGTCAAACCTAGGGACTCTGTGTGTGCTAGGTATGGCCGTTAGTTTTAATTGTCAAATTGACAAAATCTAGAATCTAGAGAGTCTTAGTTAGGAATTGCCTGGATCAATTGGCCTGTGGGCATGTCTGTGGGAAATTATCTTGATTATGTTAATTTAAGTGATAAGGACTCACCCTCTGGGGTTGGTGCCATTTCCTAAGTCCGTTGTTCTCAACCTTTCTAATGCTGCAATCCTTTAATACATTTCCTCATGTTATGGTGACCCCCAACCATAAAATTATTTTCATTGCTATTTTGCTGCGGGACAATGGTCTGTACCCTGATTGGCCAGTAGCCAGACAGAAAGTATAGGCGGGGCAACCAGGCAAGAAATAGAGGTAGGGCAAAGAGAACAGGAGAATTCTGTGAAGAGGAAAGAGTCAGTCTGCAGTTGTCACCCAGACATAGAAGATGCAGATGAGAATGCCTTGCTGATGAAAGGTACCAAGCCACGTGGCTAACACAGACAAGAATTATGGGTTAAGATGTGAGAATTAATAAGAAGCCTGAGCTAACAGACCAACCAGTTTATGATTAACATAGACCTCTGTGTATTTCTTTGGAACTGAACAACTGTGGGACCTGGTAGGACAGAAACCTCTGTCAACACTGCTTCATAAATGTAACTTTGCTATTGTTATAAACTGTAATGTAAATACATGATATGCAGGATATCTGATATGTGATCCCTGTGAAAGGGTCATTCAATCCCCCAAAGGGGTCACAACCCACAAGTTGAGAACCACTGCCCTGGATAGAGGCTCCTGAACTGTGTTAAGAGTGGAGAGAGTGAGCTGAATAAAAGGATGCTTGCATTACTTCATCCCATGCTATCCTTAACTGTGGGTGAAAGGTGACCAGTAACCACAGACTCTCCCTGCTGTGAATTCCCTTCTATGATAGACTAGAGCTTGGAATTGTGACCTTGCGTGACCTTTCCCTCTAATGCATTGTCAGGATGTTCTATCACAGCAACAGAAACAAAGCTAAGAACTAGGCAAACACTCTGCCATAACTGGAGGTGTCTCTCCTGCCTGCCAGTTCCTGTATCTCTGGATTTCCTGCCTAGCTCTATTCTGCCTGGCTATTGGACAAATCAGCTTCTTTTTTAACCAATGGTAATAAAACATATTCACAGCATATATCCCACATCACTCTTCCGACTGAGCTATATACCAAGTCTGCTATTTTAGAAATGTTTTTTGATTTGCATTTGATTGACTTTACATATTGTGCTTACATGTGCATATATACATGCATATGCACGTGTATATATGTACTTTTCTGGTTTTTCAGACAGGGTTTCTCTTTGTAACTGCCCTAGCTGTGCTGAAACTCACTTTGTAGATCAGGCTGGCCTCAAATTCAGACATCTGCCAGCCTCTGCCTCCCGAGTGCTGGGATTAAAGGTGTGTTCCACCACCAGGCTATGTACACCATTTTATGAGACTTTTGAGAATAGTTTGTAGATATTGTGCCTTGTTATTCCTAAGTATTTTGTTATATATTTTCTAGGAACAAATGCATTCTTTAAATAATCACATTTCAGTGATGAAAATCAGAAAATGACATTAATATAATATGATTGCCACATCTAATTGAAATTTTACCATTATTTGCTTATTTATTCATTTTTACTTCTTAAGATTCATTTTATCTATGTGTTTTTTCTGCATATATGTATGTGTGTCACATGCATGCTTGGTGCCAGAGGAGGTCAGACAAAGGTGTTGAATCTCCTGGAACTGAAGTCACAGACAGTTGTGAGTGGCCATGTGGGTGCTGGAAACTGAATTGGGTCCTCTGCAAGAGCAACAGATGCTCTTAACTGCTGAGCCATCTCTCCAGCCCAATATTTATTTATTTTTACTATGTGTGTGACATATTCGTATATGTGGGGGGAGTGTGTTCCTCAGTCACTTTCCACATGTCCACATTTTTCAGAGTCTCTCACTGGACCGGGAGCTCACCATTTTGACAAGACTGACTGGCCAGCCTCCAGTATTGCCCATCTCTGCCCACATGGGTTATAAACCTCATGGATGATGGGGTCCAGATGTACAGAAAATGGTTTGCCTGGGGTGGGATGGATGGATGGCTCAGCAGGTAAAAGTACTTGAAGCACAAGCCTGATGAACTAAATTTGAACCTCAGCACCCACATTAAAATCTGGATGTGGGGACCACAACTGTGAACCCAGCAGTCTATGGTGAGATGGGAGGCACTCACAGGACAAACGTCTGGAAGCTCCTGGTCCAAGCAGCCCAGAGTACACTATGCAATGGTAGAAACAACAAGAGACACTGGCTCATTGTGGAAGGGAGAGTTCTCTTCTGACCTCGAGCACACACACCCAACACATACAAACACAGAGAGGGGAAAGAGATTTTAAATTAAAACTATAAAAACTATATTTAAAAGAAATCACTATCTACCAAGTCATCTCCCCAAACCCTTACCATGATTTTTGTGCTTTTTTTTTTAAAGTTTGAGTCCAGGAGTATGTATTATATTTAGTCATTGTGTGTCTTTAGTCCACTTTAGTCTGAAACAGTTAGTTCCTAAGCTTCCTTTTGGTATATGAAACCAAGACTCTGTAAGCCATGTGTTTCACAGGATGCCCTTGTGTTTGTCAAATGTTTCCTTGTGGTTATATTTAAAGTAGGCACTAGGGATAGTTCTATATTAGTTATCCATTGTCCTGTCACAAAATATGTAAACTAAGCTTCTTAAAACACATACTGTTTCGTTAGCTTTGTGGGTCAGGGACCTATGTCTGCTGTGTGGGTCAGGGACCTGTGTCTGCTGTGTGGGTCAGGGGGGACCTGTGTCTGCTGTGTGGATCAGGGACCTGTGTCTGCTGTGTGGATCAGGGGGACCTATGTCTGCTGTGTGGGTCAGGGACCTGTGTCTGCTGTGTGGGTGCCTCTGCCTCAAACTGTAAAACAGGCTGCAATCAGGACATCACTTTGGTCAACTTCCTCACATCGTTACCAACAAACTTTAGTTCCTTGCAGGTTGTTGGAATGAGGCCCCTAGTTCCTTGCTGCCCGTTAGCTGTAGTTCTGCCTTAGTTTCTTGTTATGTGGACTGTCTGAAAAGCAGCTCCATTGTGACATAGCTTCCATCAGAACAAGTAAAGGAGGGAGCCAGAGGAGGAAAATGTGATGATGCCACAATCTCTATGTAAACCCCAGTTTGAAAGTGACCTGTGTTGCTTTAAATATATTCAGGTCACTAAAACGAAGTCATTTGGTCCAGCCCACACTCAAGAGAGATGATTTTCACTCCACTTACAGTAATTTTCTGTATTTTGGCTTCATTATATTGTAAGAAGAAATTTCTCTTTTGTTTGTGTGTGGCTGTGTGTTTGTTCAGTAAGATGTCTTCCATTTCTTCTGTTTTTATTTTTCATCTCAAATTGCTCTAGATTTTATCCATAAGAACCTCTGCAAGCTGGTCCCTGTGTCTCTTTGTCTCACTGGCATCATTTTTCTTGAGCCATTTCTTATTTTCAGATATAAGAAGATATTCCAGATTCATTTTGTATTTTGCCTGTTCCAGTCCTAAGATAGGTGATTTTTACATGTATCTGAGAGTTCCTGCCTCTTTGTAGTAGGGAATAGTACTTAGGACCTAAGATCTGGGTGCTTTCCGTTCACTCGTGGTGGCCTGTCACTGTTTCTAGGCCTTTTCAGCAGGTGGGGCCAGAAAATACAAACAGGACCACATCTACATCCATCCACATACATACTCTTGAGATCATAGCATCATATCAATGCCTGCCATTCAGGTTCTTCTTGCCCAGCATCATATTGATGCCTGCCATTCAGGTTCTTCTTGCCCTTCTCCCTTTCCTCCGGATTTTCTTTCCCAACAGTGAGAACATGACTGCCAACATGGTGAACACAGTCACTCTTTTGCTCAGTCCTGATAGATACGGGAAGTAGTTTCTGAATTGCTACACCCATGCCCGTGAGAGAAAAGATCTTCTAAGGTTAAAGTTTGCTTGTAATTGGTTGCCTTTAAACTGAGGGTACATGTGCAGAGTTAAAATATTGCTTCTATTCTTTAATTTTGTTGGATAAAAAACATTGCTTCTAGTATTTTATGATTCATTTGAAGTAAAGTTAAGATTATCACTTTGGTTTGCGTGCAGTTTCAGAGGCTTTCCACATTCTTATTGATTTGCTTTGGTTGTCCATGTTGTTGCAGCTGATGTTTAAGTTTTTTTGGTTTTTGTCTTTTGGGATTTTTAAAAATGTTTTTTAACCTTTCGTTTTTATTCTATGTGAATGGGTGTTCTGCCTACATGTGTGTCTGTACATCATGCATGTGTTGGATCCCCTTGGACTGGAGTTGCAGGCAGTTGTGAACTGCCATGTGGATGCTGGGGATTGAACTTAGGTCCTCCAGAAGAGCAATCAGTGCTCCTAACCCCTGAGCCATCTCTCCAACCTCCTTGGTTTTTGCTTTTGTTAAACTAGGTGTCTTGTGGCCTAGACAGTCCTCAGACTTGGTTCACAATCAAGTATGACCTTGGATGTCTGATCCTTCTGCCTCCACCTAAGAGTTGGGATCACAGATGTGTGCTGCCACACTGGGTATTATATGGTGCGGGAATAGAAACTAGGGCTTCCTGTACACTAGACAAGCACTCTTCCAACTGGACCACATCCCCAGCCCCAGTTTGTACTTTTTTATATATAAAATGTTGATGTAGTTAAATTCAAAGCCTGAAACTAAGAATACAGATCAGGAGAGTGGTTAAGAGCACTGGCTGCTCTTCCAGAGGACAGGAGTTCAATTTCCAGCACCCACATTGCGCTCACAATGGTCCCTGAGGCATCTGATACACTCCTCTGGCCTCTGTGGGCACTGCATGCATTTGATGCACAGCCATGCATTCAGGCAAACACTTAAAAATAAATCTAAAACAAAAAAAAGAGTATGCAGGAAATTTTCATTCCTTCCTTTTTCCTTCTGCCTCGTATGTACCTCATGCTGTAGATGACTCCATTCATTTCCGATTTACCTCCCTGTATTTCTCTTTAAAAGAAAAACACATGTGTTTACATTTTTTGCTTCCTCTGGTCGTACAAAGGCAACAGTCCTGACTTTGAAATAATAAAAAAAAACTTACTAGAGTTTAAATAACATCAGCCCCCTAAACATAGTTCAGAGATGTATTAGCCCCGAGAAACTGCATAAAGCTCTAAGTTTGCTGATAGCCTTCCATTACACAGCCACCTTGTAGATAACAGATGAGTTAAGAGATGCATGCTAATTAATTCCTGTGCCTGTTAATTCATTCATGCACAGGCAGCAGAGCATCTAACTGTGGCGCCTCTTTGTCTCCGGATGACAAACTCACATGGAATTGAATTTTGGGGGCCATTTTTTTTTATTTTTATTTGTATGGGTGTGTACCTGAATGGATGTCTGTGCACCACATGCAGGCAGTGCCCACAGTAGCCAGAAAAGGTGTTGGATCCCCCTGGCACTGGAGCACTCCTAGGTGGGTGCTGGAAACCAAAACCTTGTCCTCTAGAAAATCAGCCAGTGCTCTTGAGCACTGAGACATCTCTTCAGCCTCAGCAACCCCACGTGGCATTTTTACAAAACTGTATAAAAGGAGTCAGTCGACAGAGAAGCCCTGTCTCAAAAAACCAAAAAAAAAAAAAAAAAAGGAGTCAGTCGATAGAGAAAAGTGATGATACACAGCCAGTGAAATTGGAGCTAGGCGTAATGGAGTCATAGAGCAAGGAGCTGTGGGAATGTGGCCATGCTGGGAGGAAAACTGTAGTGTTGGCAACTGGGCATTACCCTTTGCCATGCAGAGGACACATGGAAAAAGCAAATGACCAGTCATGGGTATATTTTAAAGTCTCAGGGTTGAGAGATGACTCTGTGGTGAAGAGCTTGCTAGGCAAGTATGAGGACCTGAGTTCAGATTCCAGCACCTATGTAACTGGCGCGGTCACTCAAGTGGTTGTAATTCCCGTGCTGGGGATAAGGTCATACAGGAGAATCACTGGAGCTTACCAACCACCAGCATACCGCTAGGTTCAGTGAGAAAGGCTACCTCAAAGGAGTAAGACAGAGGGGTATAGAGCACAACACCTGACAGTCTCTGGCTTCCAAGAGTGTGTGTATGCTCTTGCTCAGATACGTGCACGCGCACACCCCCACACCCAAAGCTTAGTAAGGCTGAATGTATAAATATGAATGGGGGAAGCCGCTGGAACAGGAAGGGCGAAGCTACTCCCGGGGAAGTCCCACCAGCAGAAAGCTTCCCATTAAAGGGGCTCTCTGAGAAAGCTCACAGCATTGAAGCTAACCAGATAAATGTTGGAAGTTAATCCATATGCAGAAAGACAATGGCAATTTGCCTTAGAAAAGATTTTCCTTCCTTATTATAAGTATTTTAATTTTCAAGTCTTAATTTAAAAATATTTCATCATATTAAATATCCATTTTACTGTTTTGTTTCTCCATATAAATTTATAACCAACAATAAGAGTTTATAATGTTTTAGCAAAAAGTGCTACAAGGTTACAGAAGAATCATGCATTCCCATTGATTATTAGGATTGATTTCTACAGTTTCAGCTCACACAGATATATTTAATTCCTGTGGTGCTGTGTAAAGTGAGGACAGACAGTATGGGCTGTTGTGTACTTTGCCTTTAAGATTCACTGGCTTTACTGAAGCATAACTTATGTACATTAAAAGTTACCTCTTAAAACTGCACAGTTCACTGAGCTGTGTAATTTCATACATCTGTGTAACCATTGCCACAATAAATACATAGTCCATGTCTGTAACCTTCAGCATTCCCCTTGCAGCCCTTTGTAATCGATCCCCCTTATCCGCAGCGCTGACTGGTGATGACTGATGGGCCATTACAAACCAGCTCTGCCTCTAAATGGGTTTCCACAGCCCGTGCTTCTTTTGTGTACAGCGTCCTTCGCTCAGTGATGCTGAAATCCATCTGTGGTGTTGTGTGTATCAGCAGTTTGCTTCTTTACATTCCTGTGCAGTATTGAATCATGTGGAAACATAGGAACTGTGTGTCCATTCCACTGCTGATAACATCTGTGGTCTTCCCACTTTGGTGCTTTGTACATTAAAGTGGTATTGAAACCTATATACATATACATATACGATTACACAGGTATAATACATATATATGACCACACAGGTGTGTATGTATGTATGAATATATATATATTTATATATATATATATTCTCTCAGATAAACCCTCAAAATCAGGATTTAAGCTGAGCAGAGTGGCACATGACAGGAATCCCAGCATTTAGGTGAAAGCAGAAGAATCAGGGGTTGAAGCTTATTCTCAGTTATATAGGAAGTTCAAGACCAGCCTGTGCTACAGGAACCTCTCTCAAAAATAATAGCAGTTGAGGCTGGAGAGATGGCTCAGCGGTTAAGAGCACTAGCTGCCCTTCCAGAGGTCTTGAGTTCAAGTCCCAACAACCACATGAAGGCTCATAGCCATCCATAATGGGATCTGATGCCCCCTTTTATCTGATTCTGTCTTCTGTCATGCAGGCATACATGCAAATAGAGCACTCATATACATAAAATACATAAATATTTTTTATTGTTTGTTTGGCTTTTTATTTATTTTTTTTATTTCATTCTAATCATTTGGATAGGAATGTGCTATATTTTTCTTTTCCCTCTCCCCTTACACCCTCGCCCCTGCCCTCCATGCTCCCAGTTTACTCAGGAGAGCTTGTCTTTTTTCCCCTTCTTAGGCAGATCCACGCATGTCTCTCTGAGGGTCCTCTTTGCTACACAGATTCTCTGGGGCTGTGGCCTGTAGGCTGGTTGTCCTTTGCTTTGTGTCTATTATCTACTTATGAGTGAATACATATTATATTTGTCTTTCTGGGTTTGGGTTACCTCACTCAGGATGGCTTTTTCTAGTTCTGTCCATTTGCCAGCAAATTTCAAGCAAATAAATCTGAAAAGAAATAATAGCAGCAGTGACAAAAGCAGGATTGCTACTGACCCGAGATGAGAACTCTGCACTCGGCTCCATAAGAAGCTGTAGAACCTGTTTTCAAAGCTGTAGGGTCTCCTTACACTCCTGAAAATGTGCAAAGAATTCTGCCTCGTGCCATCATCACCAGCCTGTCCTGCTGCCAAACCATTACATCGTACCCATTCTAGAAAATATATAGTGCTATCTCGTTGTGTTTTCAATTAGTGTTTCCCTATTCTTTTTTTTAAATTTAAAATTTATTTATTTATTTATTTTACGTGCATTGGTGTTTTGCTTCCATGTATGTCTGTGTGAGGGTGTTGGATCCACTGGAAGTGGAGTTACAGACACTTGTTATCTGCTATGTGGGTGCTGGGAATTGAACCAGGGTCCTCTGGAAGAGCAGTCAGTTCTCTTAACCTCTGAGCCCCCAGGGTTTCCTCATTGATTAAAGATAAGTGCATTTTTCTGTTATATTTTCTTGAACTATTAGCTCAAATTTTTCATTGCCCTTTAACTTAGTTGATTGTCTTCTTAAAATTGATTTATAAAAGTATTTTTTTGTTTGTTTTTGGGGATTTGGGAGTTTTTTGAAACAGGGTTTCTATGTGTAACAACAGTCCTGGCTGTCCTGGAACTCCCTCTGTAGACCAGGCTGGCCTAAAACTCATGTAAATACACCTGCTTCTGCCTCTCCAGAGCTGGTATTAAAGACATATGCCACCAATGCCTGGTGAATTATGAAAGTTTTTAAAAAATGTATCCCATGTGTGGCTTCGCTTGCTCATACACGTTTTGCTCATACACATCTTTTCCCAGATGGAGACTTGTTTTTTATTCCCTTAGTAGTACTCAGAAGAGAAGCTGCAGTTTTGATAAAGCCCCAACCTACTGAACTGTTCATTTATGAATAAAATAAGAGCTGGGAATGAAACCCAGGGCCTCATTCATGACAAAAAAGTATTCAACCCCTGAGCTACACTCCCAGCCCCTTTGGCTTGTACTTCTCATGTCCTAATTAAGAAGTCTATGCATACTGAAAATACAATTTTCATCTATATCCTGTTCTAGGAGCTTTGTAGTTTTACTGTTTATAATATGGTATCTAAACAGTTTTGAGTTGATGTTTATATTAGGTATGGACTAAGAATGAAAGTTCATTTTTCTGAAGGAAAAAAAACCCACATAAAAAATAGAACATGACTTTTAGAGAGCATGAGGGGACAGGAGGCAAATATGAGAGGAGTTAGATAAGGTGGATATGATAAAAATACATCATATGCATATATAAAATTCTAAAAGAATTAACAAAAATATACATTTTAAAGGAGAAATGTAATTAATGTTTTTACAAACCTTGTGTCTTAGTTAATTTTTTGTTGTGCTAAAGCACTGACCAGAACCAACTTGGGAAGGAAAGAGTTTATTTCTGCTTATAGGTTATGGTTCATCATTGAGGGAGGCCAAGGCAGGGACTGGAGTAGAAGCCATAGAGGGCGTGGCTAACTGGCTTGCTCTTCATGCCTTGCTCAGCTTGTGTTTTATAAACCCAGGACCTGCCCAGGGATGATACCACCCATGGTGTGCTGGCCCTCCCAAATGTCTCTATACACTAACCTGATTGGGGCATGTCCTCAGTTAAAGTTCCTTCTTTCCAGATGACTATAGGTTTGTGACAAGTTGACAAAAATCAACCAGCATGCCTTGGAACCTGGACTCTTAATAAAGTAGAGAATTGTTCTAGTGGCATTCTTGGTAGATGTGGTGGTTTGAGTGAGAATGGCCCTCAGACTATTTGGTCCCTGGTTAGTGGAACTGTTTGGGAAGGATTAGGAGGTGTGGTCTTATTGGAGTAGGTGTGTAAAAACCCCATACCAAGCCAGATCTCTCTCTCCCTGCCTGTGGATCAGCATGTAAAGCTCTCAACTACTGTTCCAGTGCCATGCCTGTTTGCTTTCTGCCATGATAAAAATGGACTACTCTCTAATCTGTAAGCAAGCCCTCAATTAAACACTTTTTAAAATAAGAGCTACCTTGGTCATGGGGCCTCTTCACAGGAACAGAACTGTGACTAAGGCAGCAGGTTTCTGTGGTGGTTTGAAAGAAAATGGCCCCCAAAGGGAGTGGCACTATTAAGAGTTATGGTCTTGTGGAGTAGATGTGGCCTAGTTGGAGGAAATGAGTCACTGTGGAGACAGGATTTGAGGTCTCACATATAGGTACCTACATATGAACACACACATGCACACACACATATGCACATACACATAAAAATAGAAAAAATATAATTAAAAAATCTTGATGGCAGCTGATTAATGACGTGTAAGAGCACTTATTGTTCTTATAGATACCTGGAATTCAGTTTCCAGAACCCACGCGTTGGCTCACATCCATCTGTAACTCCTGTCCCCAGGAGTCTGGTGCCTTTCCCTGGCCTCTGCAGGCACCAGGAAAGCATACATGCAGGTAAAAACTCATACACGTAAAATAAAAATAAATTTTATCTAATTTGAAAAATTTACAAAACATTTATCTGACAAAGAACACATTTCTGGCATATCCAAAAACCTCTAAAATTTCAAAACTTTTAATAATTTCTAACATTCAGTTAGAAATAGAGGGATATGTTGAAAGTACATTTTGTGTGCATGGAAAGTCATATTGAAACCCTTTATTTTGTCTTTCCAGTAAAAAATAAAATAAAATTAGAAAATGGTTAAAAGTCAAACTTCTCCGGAGAAAATATGCGAATGACAAACCTTGTACTCAATGTCCCTAGCCTATTGTAGATATGCAAATTAAAACTACAATGAGAACTCACAGGGCTATTTAAAACCTGGTGGACAATTTCAAATGCTGATGAGAATGTGGAAAAACAGGATCTGTCAAACATTGCTGGTGGGACTCCAAAATGGTACATCTCTCTGGAAAAGTCTGGGGATTCCTATAAGACTATAAATGTATATGTGTGTGGTACATGTGTGTGTACATGCGTATGTGCATGCGTATGTGATCTATAGCTTAACTTTCATTCTTTATCCAGGACTTTTGCAGAATTGTTTTTAATCTGAATGAAGTCCAATTGAGGACATGTTTCTCTTATGAATCTATTTCTCCATAGATCATGCTTTGGTGAGAACTGCTCAAATGTCTCAAGTCCTAAAGATTTTTCTTCTATATTTCCTTCTAAAAGTTCCATCATCTTAATGACTTTCTAAATTTCATTGCTGTAGATGGAAGTTTCTGTCCTGCCTGATCCTGCAGCCATTCAGTCCCAAAGAAACACACAGAGGCTTATATTAATTATAAACTGTTAGCTCAGGCTTATTATTAGCTAGATTTTACAATTTAAATTAACCCGTAATTCTTGTCTGTGTTTAGCCATGTGGCTTGGTACCTTTTCTCAGTGAGGCATTCTCATCTTACTTCCTCTGTGTCTGGCTGGTGACTGACTCTCTGCCTTTCCTCTTCCCAGAATTCTCTTAGTCTGGTTGCCCCACCTATACTTCCTGACTGCTAATGGCCAATCAGCGTTTTATTAAACCAATATGAGTGACAAATCCTTACAGTTTACAAGAGCTTTATCCCACAGCACATTGCCATCTATTGTAATGACCCTCTTTTCATCTCCAAGTTTAATAATTTGGGAAATCTCTTTCTTTTGGTTAGTTTGGCTAAGGATTTGTTTATCTTGTTTATCTTTTCAAAGAACCAGTTCTTTGTTTCATTAATTTTTTGTGTTCTGTCCATTTCATTTCTATCATTTCTGTCCTGGCTATAATTATTTCTTTCTGTCCAGTAGTTTGGGTTGTTCTTGTTTTTCCAAGGCCCTAAAGTGTCTCATTAAATTACCTCTTGAAAGTTCTTCGATATTTTTTAAAGACTGGTTTTTTAATTGTATTTTTAATTATGTGTAGGTATGTGTGCATCTGCGTGTGCAGAGAACTGATGCTTCAGATGTCCTGGAGCAAGAGGTAAAGATGGTTGTGAGCTGCCTGACATGGGGGCTTGGAACCAAATCTGGTCCCCCAAAAGAGCAGCAACTGCTCTTACCTGCTGAGCCATCTTTCCAGCCCCTATTTGACTCTTTTTTTAATGCAGGCACTTCCTTCTTAGGATTCCTTTCTGTAGCACAAATTATAAAAATCCCAGAGACAGATATTAGAGTTAAGCTGAAGAACAGAAAAGCAAAGCAGCCAGCCATGAGAGAGACCTTTTACCTCTCCCAAGTCTTCAGACCGAAAGGGCGAGATCCTGTCTGCATGAATCCTCAGACTCTACACTCCACACTCCAGTGAGTTCCTGTCTCTTCCCCTTTGTATTCCTCTCCTGTCTCCACCTCCCTAGTGCTGGGATTAAAGGTGTGTGACTCCCAAATAGTGGGATTAAAGGTGTCAGCCATCACCACCTGGATCTGTGTCTGTTTGTGTAGCCCAGGTTAGCCTTGAACTCACAAAGATCCATCTGCCTCTGTCTCCCGAGTCCTGGAATTAAAGGCATGTACCACCACTCCCTGGCAGTAGTGACTTAGCTTTGCATTCTGATCTTCAGGCAAGCTTTATCTATTAAAAGACAAAATATCACTACACCTTTCATTGTATTCCATAGGTTTTGATATGTTGTGCTGTGTTTCCTTTTCATTAAGTTCTAGGATTTGTTTGTTTGTTTGTTTGTTTGTTTGAGACAGTGTCTAACCTAGCCCCGGCTAATTCTAGGAAAGGTTTCTTGCTTGGTTTCTTCAATGGCCCATTGTCATTCAGTTGCATGTTGTTTGATCTCTATGAGTTTGTGCAGGTTCTATTGTTCCTCTTGGCACTGATTTTGGAGGGCAGGTTTTAATTTTTTATCTTTTATTAATATGTTTGTGTGTGTGCTGCATGTGCATATATGTTTGCAGATGCCTGCAGATTCCAGAAGAGAAAGATGGATCCCCTAAAGCTTGATAGCAAGTGATTATGAGTCCCCCCAATGTGGGTGCTGAGAATCAAACTCAAGTCCTCTACAAGAGTAACAAATGTTTTTAATTGCTGAGTCATCATCTCTCCAGTCGCTTGATTTCTAGTTTGATCCACTGTGGTCAGATAGAATACAAGAATGTATTCAATTTCTCTTTATTTGCTAAAATCTGCTTTATATCCTAGTATATGATCCATTTTAGAGAAGAATCCCATGTGCACTTGAGAAGAAGGTATATTATGTGGTGTTTGGGCAGAACAATCTGTGGATGGCTATTAGGTCCTTGATCTGATGGCATCTGTGGTGGTTTGCATAGGTATGTCCCCCATAGACTCATATATTTGAATGCTTGGCCATAGGGAGTGGCACCATTAGGAGGTGTGGCCTTGTTGGAGTAGGTGTGGCCCTGTAGGAGGAAGTGTGTCAGTGTGGAGCCAGCACAGTTTGCTTCCGCTGCCTGCAGATCAAGATGAAGAACTCCTTCTCCAGCACCATGTCTGCCTACAGGATACCATGTCCCAGCAGGATAATAATGAACTAAACCTCTGAAACTGTAAGGTAGCCCCAATTAAATGTTTTACTTTATAAGAGATGCCGTGGTCATTGTGTCTCTTCACAGTTGTAGAAACCCTAAGACATCATCTAATTCAGATGCTCCTCTGTTTTTGAGGATGACCTGTCAATTGGTGAGAGTTGAGTACTGAAGTCACACACTATTGTGTTGGGGTTAATCTGTACTTTATGTTTAGTAGTACTCATTTTATGAAATTGGGTATATTTGTATTCAGCGCATCTGTCTAAAAATGTAATGTCCTCTTGATTGGTTGTTTCCTTGACTCATGTGAAATGAACTCTATTTCTCCTGACTAGTTTTGGTTTGAAATCTGTTTTGTCAGATATAAAAACAGCAACATCTGCTTGTTTCCTAACGCCACTTTCTGGGAACACCTTTCCCATCCTTTCACCCTATGGTAGTATCTGTCTTTGATGATGAGGTGTGTTTCTCAGAGGTGGCAAACAGATGAATTCCATTTTTATAATCCAGTCTGTTACCTTGTGCCTTTTCATTGCTCAACTGAGATCATTAATAGTCAAAGTTACCAAAAGGTGTGTACCACTTCCTGTTGTTTGTTTGTTTGTTTCCCATTCTTCCATTGCTTACTGTTGTAGAGTGGTCTGTTCTTTCCTGTGGCCTCGTGGATGTGTTTAGCTTTTCCCTTATTTCAAAGAATTCTTCCAAGTATCTTCTATAGAGCTGACTTAGTGGTCAAGAATTTCTTTAGCTTTGTTTTTTATGTTATGAAAAATTTTTCTTTCTCTTACGATTATGACAGATAGTTTTGCTTGGCATAATAATCTGTGCTGTGGCTGTTGTGGACATAAAACACATTCAAGACTTCCTGGATGCTGGCTTCAGCTTCGGCTCAGGTTCAGGTTCTGAGGTGGGGGAGGGGCATCAGCGCAAGGAAAAGTTCTGGCCAGCAGGCGGATAGCACTCAAGTGGGCCTGAATAGCTCAAGCTATCTTTGTATTACACTTACGCAGAGTTTTTCTTACCAGGATTACATGAACAGCTTTATTATTGGCTCCTATTCTTTTACTTTTAAGCAATACATTATATTTTAAGGGATACACTGTAATCAGTATGGAAGCCCCCATTGTTCCTCTTTATGGTCCCCCAAATATACTTTCCCATCCCCTATAAAACCTTATTCTAGACAGAATTCAGCATTTTTGCAGGCTTAACTAAATATCAAGCCAGACACATCCTGTTCTTGCAGCACTTATGTCAGCTGGCAGCTACTTACAGTTACAAAGTTAAAATGTAATAGACATGGGTACAATGATTTAAGGACAACAATATTCAAACCCAAACAGTTCTTTCATGTCTTCAAGATATGCTTTTATACAGTTCCCTTTCCTACAAGATGGTCCCATGTCTCAATCTTTCTGTAAAAGGCGGACCTTAATAAGGCACTCTTTTCCCATCTCACTATTCCACACTTCTTCCACCAATATAAGCTGCTGTGTATAAAGATGGATCTATCCATCCCATATTTTGCATTGCATCTTTCTTCTTGGAGCATCCCAGATACTACCATTGATTCTATATGCTTGGCGTCCAGGGAACTTATCAACAGTTGGTATTATGTGCATTCCTGAGACTTTTCCCCTATCTGTGTCTGCATGCCTTACTCCCCTTCTCAGAACTGATAGACATGGCTAAGGTTCCAAGTGTTGTTTTCTCATGTGAACCTAACTACCTATATTGAGTCAGAACAGTTGCCAGGATTAGGAGTTGTAGTTAGTAATTCCAGATAAGAGATTTGAGAAGAATTAACCCCCTGCTGAATCTTAGGGTAAAGTATTTGAGAAAGAACAGAATTTCCAGGGGAAATTACAGCTGTTGCAAATGTGACTGACAAAGGAGAACTAAAAACCACCCGAAGAATCACCAATATAATGTTAGAGAAAAGAGACTGCAAGATGCACAAATCCTGCAAATTTCTACACTGTTCCATGGACTACTGGTCTTTGCCAAGTGAGAGTCGATTCCAAGGGTGCCTTGTCCCGAGGAAACCTGTTGGTCATCCAAGACTTGGCTTCACGGCTCCCAACACCTGACGTTTTAAGTTTCTGTTGAGAGATCTGCTGTTAGTCTATTGGGTCTGTCGTTATGTGTGACTTGGTATTTCTCTCTTGCAGCTTCCCATGTGCTTTCTTTGCTCTGTATATTTAACATTGAACTATATTGTAATAAAGGGATGTTCTTTTCTATCTTGTCTGTTTCACGTTTTAAAGCCTCCTGCACCAGAATGCTCATCTTTCCCCGTAGATTTGGGAGATGTTTCTACTCTGATTTTATTAAAAATATTGTCCCCATGTCTTTAACAAGAAATTCTTCTCCTTCTTCTTTGCCTGCAATCCCTAGATTTGGCCTTTTCATTTTATCCCCATAGCTCAGTACCTCACTTAAACTATCATTTTGTTTGTCAGTGTCTGAATTCTAATTCTTGCATCTTGTCTTCAGGCCCCCATGTTCTCCCTCCATCCCTCTTTTCAATTGATGAGGCTTTCCATGGGACTTTTTGACTTATTGAATTTTTCATCTCTACTATTTCAGTTTGGTTTTTATTCAGTATTTCTCTTTATTAAATTCCAGTTTCTTGTCCTGTAATGACTTCCTTATTTCATCCAGCTATTCATTGGTGTTCTCTTGGAATTGGTGCAGGGGTTTATTTTGTTCTCTTTGTGCATGCTTGCAATCATTCCTTTGAATTCTTTGTCTGAGATTTCATTTAATTCACTATCATTGGAAGCCATTACCGTGGGGTTGGTACTCTTTGGAGAGGTCATGTTACCTTGGTCTTCCTTGTCTTTTGTGTTTCTATTTTGGGACTTAAACATTACCATTCTTATTCTTTTACTGGAAGTGCTTTTAATGTTCAAGAGGGAATAGGTTGTAGTGGATTGAGATGACATTTTTATCAGTGTTCGGGGCACCAGGCCTGATTCCCAGAACTCTCCTGAGAGTAGAATACCATCTGCAAATGCAGTTGCTCTCAAAAGACCCACCCACTGTGAATATACAGTAGTGGGCATTTTTTTAAAAAAAAATCACTTCTGAGCCAGAAAAATGACTCATTGGGTAAATGTACCTGCCAGCAAGCCTGATAACCTGAGTTCAATCCCTGGGACCCACATGGTGGAAGAGAGAACTGATTCCTGCAAGTTGTTCTCTGAACCTGATTTGCACATTGTGGTTCGCACACTTACACACACTCACAAATGCACACAAGTGCACACACATACATACATCAGTGTAAAAAAATCACCAATTATTTCTTAAGGGCCAATTATTTTCAGAAGGAAAGTGATAGAACTGTATTTATCAGTGGAAAGGGGAAAAGCAGGGTAGGACTAGTGACTAGCATTGAATTGATAGAGAAAGTGATGGAAATTAAATACATAAGTGTAACAAGTCATTTTTTGTCCTTACAGTCAGCTCCCAAATAATGACATGGAAACTTCTTATTAATTATGAGGCTCAGTCAAAAGCTTGTCCTACTAGCTCTTATAACTTAAATTACCCTGCTTTTGTTAATCTTATGGTTGGGGGGCCAGCACAACATGATGGACTGAAGGGTCACAGTGCTAGGAAAGTGGAGAACCACTGCCTTAGGAGGATGAGGCAGAAGAGACCCATAAACAAGACCAGCCTATGATCTTTGCAAAAGTTTATAAAAAGTCAGATTTAAAAAAAAAAAGATTAAGATAAGATAGATGCTGAGTGTGGTGGTGCACACCTTTAATCCCAGAATTTGGAAGGCAGAAGCAGGCTGATCTTTGTGAGTTCTAGGCCTGTCAGGGGTGCATAGTGAGATTTTTGTCTCAAAAGAGAAACAGAAAGGGGGTGGAAGCAAAAACAGAGCAGGGCAGGGTGGTGATGACTTGGTGCCTTTAACCCCAGCACTCAGGGCAGAGGCAGGCGGGTCTCTGAGCCGGAGATCAGCCTGGTCTACAGAGAGAGTTCTGGTCTACAGCCAGAGCTACACAGTGAACCCTGTCTGAAAACAACAACAAACAAAGCAGGAGCAGGAAGGACTGGCCTACTCAGTCAACACTGGGATCAAATAAAGGAAGAATAAATATGAAGAGACAGAGCATGAATACAGCCTGGCCTCTTGATAGACCCAGTCTCTAATCTTCCCTGCCTCCCAGACACTTTGCGTCCCTGGGCCTTTCTTTCAGAGATCAGCGCTGCATGTTGGTCACGCATGGGGGTGATCTCAGAGTGGAGTCGACAGTGCTGTTCTCACCTCCAGACTGTCCTTTGGGAGACTGTGACTGATGCTGGTCTGGGTGGACTTACTCTCTTCATTAAGAAGGAGTGAGATTTGCTTTGAGAAGCAATTTTTCTTTTCTGATAGTGTTTATGTTTATAAGGGTTCTTAGGATTGGCCTATGGTAGCTTTTGCCTTGAGCTAACTTAACCCTACTATTAAGTTTCACCTTTTTTACTGATCTAAGTGTTGAGCAGGAACTCTGTTCTACCTGGATAGAAGCTCCCAGGTTCATTCCAAGCCCCCAAGATCTCCAAGGAGTCTTGCTTATATCTCTGTTGTTCGCTCATGTCCAGCTCTAGTGGAGTATCAATTTCTGCATGCTCAAAGACTCAAGGCAATCATTATCTAAAGCTTTTTATTCTTTTTTTAAACCATTTTAAAATGTGTGTGTGTGCATATGCATGCGTGTGTGTGTGTGTGTGTGTGTGTGTGTGTATGTGTATGGTGTATTTTGTGAAGTTCGGAGGACAACCTGCAAAAGTCGGCTTTTTCCTTGCCCAGCCATTTTTCCATTTCTTTTCATCCTTGTTGTTGTTGTTGTTTATAAAGTTACAGTTTGTTCCACATGGGTCTTCAATTTTAAAATAGTTTCACAAATCCCATTGTATATGCACATATTTTAGTTTGTTCAGCATTTGGGTAGTTTCCAATAATTCTGAGCCAGGTGTAGCACTTGGGAGGCAGAGGCAGGTGGATCTCTGTGAGTTCAAGGCCAGCCTGACTTATTGAGTGAGTTCCAGGATAGCCAGGGCTGCCACACAGAGAAAACCTGTCTTGAAAAACCAAATTAATGGGGCTGGAGAAATGGCTCAGTGGTTAAGAGCACTGACTACTCTTCTAGAGGACCCGGGTTGAATTCCCAGCACCCACATGGCAGCTCACAACTGTCTGAAGATCCAGTTGCAGGGGATCTGACGCCTTCACACCAGTGCACATAAAATAAAGTTAAACAAACCATAAAAATATTAAAAAAGAAAAATCAAATTAATACTATTTTGGAAATGAATAACCCAATATAAATATATGTATGTATTTTTAAGGATTTATTTTTTAAAGATTTTTAAATTGTATTTATTTTGAGGCAGGGTCTCACTATGTAGCCCTGACTGTCCTGGAACTCACTATATAAACCAAGCTGGCCTCAGACTCACAAAGATCTGCCTACCTCTACCACCAGAGTGTGAGATTAAAGACATACACCACTATGCCTTTAATCCCAGCACTTAGGAGACAGTCTGGAAAAAAACAGAACTTCAGTTATATAGTGAGTTCCAGACCAGCCTGGGTCACATGAGACCTATTTCAAAACAAGCAAGCAAACAAAGACAAAACATTGACTTCTAAAACCATTATTTGTTGTTCCAATATATTTTTAGATTTATTTTAAATTATATGTGTGTGTCATGCATGGGTATGTGCACATGAGTACAAGCGCTCATGGGGGCCAGAGGAGCTCATTGTAGGTGGTATGAGTCACCATGTGGGCGCTGGGATCTGAGCTCTGGTCGTCTGCCAGAGCATGACACCCTTGTCCCCATAATATTTATGAGATTTTTTTTTTGCTCTAAGAGCAGACAGAATGAAGATATTACAAAATTTGCAGATTATCTTTTCCAAACAAAACATCTAAAATATTCAGGTAAACTTGAGGTAAATATTAAAGCTAACCCACCCATTCAAATTTCCTACCTAATCCTTGAATCTTCCCCCTGTGTAAATTGGGATACATGTTTGTTTGAAATAAGGTGATCTATTTTTATTGTGATTCTCCTCCAATCATCTCTTCATCTGACTGTGTTGTTCAATGGATAAATTAGGTTGAATTGAAAGCTTGCTAGCTGATATTTAGAATGTTATTAATGGAAATGTGCACACACACAAAACATCACGCTCGCGTGCACACACACACACACACACACACACACACACACATTATTTTGTTTTTTGTTCTTGAGACAGGCTCTCACTCAGTAAGTAGCTCAGGCTGACCTGGAACTCACTGTCTCCAGGCATCCTTAGACTCACTTCAGTCCTTCTGTACAGCCTTCCTAATGCTGGGACTACAGGGGGTGAGCCACCAGGCCTGGCCAGAAAAATATTGTTTTCTTGAGTGCAATAATTTAATTTTAAAACTTCCTAAATGGAATATTCTGATATAACTGCAGTCTTGGAATAATATTGGGTAATTAAACCATTACTTAACATTTAAAATAATATCAGGTAATCCTCTTTATTTTTTTTTGAGACAGGGTTTCTATGCAACCCTGACTGGATTAGAACTGGCTATTTCCATTAGGCTGACCTTGAATTCACAAAGATCCTCCTGCCTCTCCCTCCCAAGTGCTGGGATTAAAGGTGTGTGACACTATGCCCAGGTTAAGCAATCTTTTTTGAGAGTTTCCTCTGTTTCAGGCAGGGCCACTGTCATGGATATGGCCTATTTAATCACACGGGCTCCATCTTAGGAAGGAACCCATATTTAACTGCCCCTGGGTTAATTCTCTGCTGCTCTAATAATTCAGCAAACTCCTTTTTGTCTTTCTTTCTTTTTATTAGCCCAGACAATTTATATAGGCAGGTTTAGTGTCAAGCATTGTTTAGCAAGGAGGGTGCATATCTACTGCACGTATTTTGAATTAGCCTCAGGTTTCTGTATGGGAAATGGAAGACAGAGAAAAGATATCAGAAAGGAAACCATCTTAGTATCTAAAGTGACTCTGAGTGCGGTGGTGGTAGTAAAGTGGTTGATAGTTTTAAAATATATGTTGCTCAGTAGTTAAGAGCACTGGCTGCTCTTCCGTAGGACCAGGATTCAATTCCCAGCACTCCCATGTAGCTAACAATTGTCTGTAAGGGTAGTTTCAGAGGATACCTTCTTCTAACCTTCTTGGATACCAGAACACATGTGCACAGACATACATGCAGGCAAGACATCCATACACATAAAATAAAAATAAATATCAAAATCTAAAAAACAAAACATACTTCAGAAGCTAAATGTGTGGTATGTATTTTATTTTTTAATCACACACACACAGTCTTTAGGACTGGGGTTCCATCTTACTGATAGATGACTTACTTAGCAGTCACAAGGCCAGGACTGTGAAACAAAACACACACACACACACACGCACACACACACACACATTTGTTTAGGGAAAAAGAGACTTCGTAGGCCTGGTGCAGTGAGTGGCTCAGGCCTTTCCAATCTCTGTGAGTTTGAGACCAACCTAGTCTACATAGTGAGTTCCAGGCCAGTGAGGGCTGTGTAGTCATGGCCTGTCTCAAGAGGGAGTGAGGAGCCTGAGGGTGGTGGCTCACACCTTTGACCCCAGCACTGGTAAGGCAGTGGATCTCTGCACTCCAGGCCAGCCTGGTCTACAGAGGAATTTCCAGGACAGTCAAGGCTACACAGAGAAACCCTGTCTCAAAAATAATAATAATGGTAATAATAACAACAACAACAACAATTTAATAAATAAATAAGATTGTGTTGTATCTGGCAAAAGGGAGGAGGGGCTGTTAAATGCTTCTATATAAGAAACAAAAAAAAAACTATACTGAGACCAACTTATTTATAATCATCTTCATCTCCCTTCCCTTCATCTTCCTTACCCTCATTTTTCTTGCTATTTTTGTCCCTGATGGCTCCCTTTTTTTCTGTATCAGTCTTTCATGTTTAGTGTGGCACATTTTCCTTCAGCTAAACAGCCGCCTTTCATAAAGCTGCTGGCTCTGTTCCCTTTCTCTCCTCGTTTCTTTGTGACGTCACCAATGGCCAGGATGTTCCACTTTCATTTATCTGTCCTCAGTGAAGCCCGGTTTCCCAGGGCTCTTTCCATGGAGGTCAATGTACTGTAATGTTGTCTGTTATTCCTTCTTAATAAAAATTCTATAAAATCAAAATCAGGGAGCTAAGTTGTGGCTCTGTAATAGAGGACTAGCCTGACATGCCCCAGGGTTAATCTCTTTCTTCCTTAACAAAGACAAAACCCACAGAGACAGAAAGTGGGTATGTGGTTCCTGGAGGTTAAGATTAGGAGCAAAGACTGACTATATACAACCACAAGGGGAAATTTGGGGGGTGAGGGTAGTATTTTAAAACAGGATGTTGGTTGAATGGATGTATCAATTTACTAAAATCCTTGAGCTGTCTGTGAGTGCTAAAATACCATTACCATAGCTATGTAAGTTTACTGAAAAGATTTGAAGTTAGTTCAGGTCCCTGTGGTATTCCAGCAGGCACTATTATTATTTCTGGTTTACAGATAAAGGAAAGGGAAGTTAAAAATAAAAGCTTTGTGGCTTTGTAGCTCAGCGGTACAGTGCTTGTCTAGCATGTTCAACACCCTACAGCCAGTCCCCGAAGGTGACTTCCAGGCCAGCCTGATCTACAGAGTCAGTTCCAGGACAGCCAGGGTAAGACAGAGAAGCCCTGTCTTGAAAAAACAAAAAACAAAAATAAAACAACAACAGCAAAAAAAAAGAGAGAATAAAACATACTAAAAATAAAAATAACTAGAAGTTCATGGTTATGTAACTATGCAGGTAATATCCAGAATTGGAAGCCGAGTCTTTTTGACACTGAAGTCACTGAAGTATACTGATTTCAGTATAATACCTGAACTTCCTGTTTTATGTTATTTTTCTATATCTCATGGATCAGAAGATATCTTGAATTATAAAACAGAGATGATAAAAGATAGAGACTAGAAAATTGTGATGATGTGTCTGTCTCCAGCATGGGGAAAGTGTGGGGTGGAGGTGGGATGGCAAGTGGGGGGCTCCCTAGAGAAAATGACTGCACATAATACAGGTGTGTATCCCTTGGTGTTTCTTAATTAGTCACTATGACATTAACATGAAAGTTGTTACATTTAAAAGTATCCGAGGGGGCTCTAGAGATGGCTCAGAGGTCGAGAGCACTTGCTGTTCTCACAGAGGACCTGGGTTCAATTCCTAGCACCTACATGGCAGCTCACATCCACCTGTGACTCCAGTTCAGAGAATCCAGTGTCTTCTGGCCTCTAAGGGCACAAGGCACACACACAGAGTACTTAATGCAGGCAAAAACATTCTTGAACATAAAATAAAAATAAACAAATATTTTCAAAAGTATTTAGGGCCTGGTATTGTGGGCTCAGAAGTGGAGCGCTTGCCCAGCTAGTATGAAGATGTTGTTATCAGTGGTCAGGGGCTGGGCTGGGGGTTCCCAGGTTTTTATGCTTTTTATTCAAGAATGAAATAAAAACCCACACAGACTGCAAAGTAGCCAGGAAACTTTATTCAAAAGCAAAGGGATAGTACAGATTAGAAAATAATATATAACAAGATTGACAGGAGGCTACCATGGTGGAGGTACTCAAGGGCATCAGGTTATTGCCTGGGGCTTCTTTTTATGGAGAGCCAAATAGAAGGGGCTGGTTACTGAGGGACATAGCTTGGATGGACTCTCTATTTTGATTTATAGATTAAGTCATAACTATGCATTGTGTATGTCCCTTCCTATGATGCATCTGATTTTAATCATGTGCCTGCCTGGTTATGCATAGGGGTGAGATGTTAAATAGGGGAGTACCACAAAAGTTCACTTAGGAACACAGCGTTGCCTTATTGCACACACACTTAGGAATCAGTCTTTCCACTCACAAACATTGATATAAGTGGAGAACAATTGAAGAGAATCCAACTAAGTTTGATGGTCTAAGAAGAGGAAAAAATTACACCATTGTTCAAAATGGGTCATGCATGTAGCTCGATGCAGGTGGCAGTCCTGTGTTGGGAGGTAGGTACATTGTACAGGTTGCTAGGTACATTATTCAGAGAGAGGTGTTTTGCATAATGTGTGCAGGTGTGTGCTGCCAAGCACATTATTATTATGTGCATATCCCAAACCAACTAGAGTCTCAGATTACTAAACTATTTCTGTGCTTGCCTTCCACAAGGCCCCTGAGCTTGATTCCTAGCAACACACACACACATGCATACACACATACCTGCACACATATATGCATGCATGCTCACAAATGCACAAATAACAATAACTAGAGGGGGGAAGAACTTGGTTGTAGCTTGGTAATGTGGTATGTGCTTAGCATGTGTGAATTAATGGTTTTAATCTTCATGAGTATGAGAGTATGAGCATGCACATGTACATGTGCGTGCGTGCACGCATACACACACACACACAACATGAAGTGACTACTGTTCTAGATGGGTGCAGGGAGAATACAAGTCATCATCAGAAGTTGTAGACAAAAGTTTCTGTCCCACCTGATCCCACAGCTGTTCAGTCCCAAAGAAACACATAGAGGCTTATATTAATTATAAAGTGTTTGGCCTATTGCTCAGGCTAACTAGCTATTACAACTTAAATTAACCCTCAGTTCTTATCTATATTTAGCCGCATGGCTTGGTACCTTTTATCAGTGAAGCATTCTTATCTTGCTTCCTCTGCATCTGGCTGGGGACTGCATCTCTGCCTTTCCTCTTCCCAGAATTCTCCTAGTCTGGTTGCCCTACCTATACTTCCTGCCTGGCTACTGGCCAATCAGCGTTTTATTAAACCAATATGAGTGACAAATTTTTACAATGTACAAGAGCATTCTTCCTCAGCAAGAAGTGGTTTGGTTCCTATCTGTGGGCTCTCTTTTCCTTTTCATTTATTTGAGATGGGAGAAGTATGCACATTTAGAAAATAATTTAATGCAATCTCATTTGTCAGTTCTTGCTATTATTTCTGCTTAGGGAGAAAAACAGCTTTAAAAAAACAAGAATCACATGTTTTCTCTTACAACTGCTCTCTGGAGATGGAGTGAGAGGAAAGGATATAAAAATAAAAGGGGGTGTTGGGGAGCTGGACAGGAGAAGGGGGAAGGGCGGATGATGGTAACACAGGGGAAGCATGATGAATGTCCGTCGCATGCATGTATAGAATGACACAGTGAAACCCCTTACTTTGTAAATTAACATAAGCTTATAAAAATCAATAAAACCTACCCAGGCAGTGGTGGTGCATGCCTTTAATCCCAGCACTTGGGAGGCAGAAGCACACAAATCTCTGTGAGTTTGAGGCCAGCCTGGTCTACAAGAGCTAGTTCCAGGACAGGCTCTAAAGCTACAGAGAAACCTGTCTTGAAAACAAAAACAAAAACAAAAAAAAAAACACTACATCCTTAAATTGCGTTAAGATCAATGGAAAAAGTAAGGTCCCCAACAAAGGATCCTGCTTCTAAATAAAACCTACAGTTTTTTTAATAATTTATTTTTATTTTATGTACATTGATATTTTGCCTACATGTGTGTCTGTAGGAGGGTGTTTGATCCACTGGAACTGGAGCTACAGACTGCTGTGAGCTGCCATGTGGGTGCTGGGAATTGAACCCAGGTCCTCTGGAAGAGTGGACAGTGCTCTTAACTGCTAAGCTATCTTTCTAACCCAAAAGCCTGACATTTTTAACTTGTTTTGTTGTATTTCCTTTTGAGATAGGGTCTCATATAGCTCAGGCTGGCCTCAAATTCTTTGTAGCCAAGGATGAACTCTTGACGCACCTGCTTCCATTTTCCCAGAGCTAAGATTATAAGTGTATGATATCATGCCTAACTTTTTGTTTTTGTTGTTGCTGCTGCTACTGGGGATCAAACCCAGAGCCTACCAACTGAGCTGCACCCCCAGACCTTTTGTTTGTTTGTTTGGTTGGTTGGTTAGTTGGTATTTTGTTTTTTGAGACAAAAGATTTGGAATTTAAGCAAGCGAAGGGAAAGGGGGAAAGACACTTTGCTGGGAGCAAAGCAGCCTGGGTGGAGGCCCTGGAGCACGGAGGGTCTTGCTTGGATAATGCCCACACTGAGAGCAGTGTAATAGTAGAGTGAGAGAGAGAGAGAAGGTGTGAGGATGTAGATTCTATACAAAGGCTCTGGTATTGTATTTCAAGAGAAACAACACTGCTGTCAAGGAGTAGCTGTGAGAAATATGACCTAATTGAATATTGGAGAAGTTTATCCTACCTACTGTGGAGAAGGAATCTCAGAGATGTCTGCTGCTTTGTGAAGAGGTATTAGAACTATAGGCCTTACTATAGGAGAATGGTGTACATTTTAAAATCTGGTTTTCTGGGATCAAGAATGTGTAACTCATATATAAACACTTGCTTTGCCTTACATACATAAGACCTTGGGTTCAGCACCTAATATTTGCCCCTCAAAAGCTTTCAGAATCCAAATTATGATTCATGAGATAGTGAACAGACCAAAAAAAGTTTTAATAGGAACATCTCTGAATAATCCACCAAATTTAGTTATTATCAAACTTTAATGTGTCTTCACACCAGCCAGGTATTTTGGTTAAGTGCAAATTGTTCACTTCTGAGAAGCTCCCAGTGCCTGCCTATGACACTGGTCCTCACATTTGGAATAGCGAAGTAGCTATTCAAAATTCCATTGTATCCATCCTAATGCCTATCACAGTTATTCTAAATTCTATTGTATCCATCTCCTAATGCCTATTCTAAATTCTATTGTATCCATTTCCTAATGCCTATCACAATTCTTGGTGGTCTAGCCAATTGCCATCTCAAGTATTTAAAACTGGTTGTTTTTTTTTTTTTTTTAATTGGCATGGGGCAGGGAAGCGCAGGGCCTCACTGTATAGCTCAAACTGGCCTGGAACTCATGGCAATCATCCTGCCTCAGAATCACAAGCATGAGCCACCTGATCTGACTTTAAAACTGTGGTCAATGCTGAGAACATGGCTTTTCATTTAATCAGAAAAATCCTACATATACTTTCTAACTTATCTGGCTACCTCACTGTCTGAGATCAAGACTTAGTTACACTTCAGAAAGGACAAGGTATTTATGTAGAGAGTCTGAGGCCCCAAAGCTTCAAATCTAGCACCTAATGGAATGCTTTCCATCATTGAGGTTTACTTTGTACCAAGCACTTTCCTTTGCTCATAAGCAGGATAGGATTCCAGAAGGCTTTAGGTTAGTTTCTTGTCCAAGCTCTGCCTTCATTTCATAGCTAACTCATATTCCTTATTCTAACCAGTGCTAGTTATTGTTGGGTGACTACAATCCCAAATGTAGAACTTTTCATTTTGTGACTAAAGCTTTGTATTTCTTTTAAAAATTTATAAGAGTGTTGCTTCCCATCATTTCAATCATCTTCTGAGAGGTGGATACCCTATGGCCCGCTCCTCCCTCCCTTCTCTCTCTGAGGGAGATTTCTTTATTAGCAATGCAACGTGAACTTGGAAACTTAGTAAAACGATTAATCTCATAACAGAGAGTGTTAGAGATCATGTTCCAACCAATTGAGATTACACGGTTGAGGGAAAAAACAGGTAAGGAAATTTCGCATTGCTTTTTGTTCCTTAAAAAGCATCTTTGAAAATAATGATGGCATCCAATTTAAAGGCAATAAAATCTTAATATTTTTAAAATTTAAGGACAGAGTTAAACCAAACAGATAATAGTTCTGTGGGTTTGCTCCCCTGAGGAAGTAACGAATTCTAGTCTCCTTTGGAGAAAGATAGAACTGTGGGTTTATGGGGAGGGGTCGTTGGTTGGAAAGAAACCCCACACACGCGCCAAGGCAGAATCTACCTCTAAACTACACACCCCAGAGCCAATAAAAGTGATATTCATCTCCCCAGAAATACTCATTCCCTCTTCCAAGCAGGGTCCGGCTGCTTCCTCTGCCCTCCAACAGACCCAATTTGCTGGCGTTTTTCCAGTCAATGCTGTATCATTTTCGGTTTGGATCGCTCCCCTTTCTTGTGATCAAAGACGCGATTAAAGTGTTTAATGGGCCTGGTTGGGCGGGGAGGGGGGGAGGTAGATCCGCCTGAAGATTGGGTTTGCTACCCTGGCTCTGGCAGAGCGCTGGACAGGAAACTCTGGAAGGCAGCCAGAGGAAAGTGAAGTTCCTGGCGCGAGCGCGTGTCCTGCTCAAAGAACCCGGCGCTAGCGCATTCTTCGTGCAGTTATTGGCTGGGACTCTGTGTGCCGCTGTCGGCCAATGAAGACGCTGGAGATCTGGCCCGGGCCCGTCCCCTTTCGGCGCCCCGGGATGAGACAGAGACTGAACAGCGGGCGAACAAATCAGCGGCGCCCAGAAAGCCATGTCGGACTCGGCGCCCAGCGCCCAAGCGCTAACCCGCTGAAAGTTTCTCTGCGAAACCTCCGGGACCACCTGGACCCCGCCCAGAGGAGCTGCTTTTGAGTGAGATGGTCGCAGAGGCCCGGAGCAGCGGACTGGTAAGCCCCGGGAGAACGGTGGGAGTTTTGCTTCTGCTAGCTGCCTTGACCAAGGCTTCCACCATCATTCACTATGAGATCCTGGAGGAGAGAGAGAAGGGGTTCCCCGTGGGTAACGTGGTCACGGATCTTGGTTTGGATCTCGGCAGCCTGTCGGCCCGCAGACTCCGGGTGGTGTCCGGAGCTAGCCGTAGGTTCTTTGAGGTGAACTGGGAAACTGGAGAAATGTTCGTCAACGATCGTCTGGACCGAGAGGAGCTGTGTGGGACGCTGCCCTCTTGCACTGTAACTCTGGAGTTGGTGGTGGAGAACCCGCTGGAGCTATTCAGCGCGGAAGTGGTAGTGCAGGACATCAACGACAACAATCCCTCTTTCCCCACCGGGGAAATGAAATTGGAGATTAGCGAGGCCATGGCGCCGGGGACGCGCTTTCCGCTCGAGAGCGCGCACGATCCCGATGTGGGAAGCAACTCTTTACAAACCTATGAGCTGAGCCACAACGAATACTTTGCGCTCCGTGTGCAGACTCGAGAGGACGGCACGAAATACGCGGAGCTGGTTCTGGAGCGCGCCCTGGATTGGGAACGGGAGCCAAATGTCCAGTTGGTGCTGACGGCGGTGGACGGAGGAACCCCAGCTCGCTCCGCCAGCCTTCCAATTCGTATCACAGTGCTGGACGCGAATGACAATGCGCCCGCTTTCAATCAGTCTTTGTATCGGGCGCGCGTCCGGGAGGATGCACCCCCCGGCACGCGCGTCGCCCAGGTTCGTGCAACTGATCTTGATGAAGGCCTCAACGGAGAAATCGTTTACTCCTTCGGCAGCCACAACCGTGCTGGGGTGAGGGAGCTATTCGCCTTAGACCTTGTAACAGGGGTGCTGACAATCAAGGGTCGCCTGGACTTCGAAGACACAAAACTCCATGAGATTTACATCCAGGCCAAAGACAAGGGTGCCAATCCCGAAGGAGCACATTGCAAAGTACTGGTAGAGGTTGTGGACGTGAATGACAATGCCCCGGAGATCACAGTCACCTCCGTGTACAGTCCAGTACCTGAGGATGCCCCTCTGGGGACTGTCATCGCTTTGCTCAGTGTGACTGATCTGGATGCTGGCGAGAACGGGCTGGTGACCTGCGAGGTTCCACCGGGTCTCCCCTTCAGCCTGACTTCTTCCCTCAAGAATTACTTCACTTTAAAAACCAGCGCAGCCCTGGATCGCGAGACCATGCCAGAATACAACCTCAGCATCACAGCCCGAGACTCGGGAACTCCCTCTCTCTCAGCTCTTACAACGGTACGGGTCCAAGTGTCCGACATCAATGACAATCCTCCTCAGTCTTCCCAATCTTCCTACGATGTTTATGTTGAGGAAAATAACCCCCCTGGAGTTCCTATATTAAACCTAAGTGTCTGGGACCCCGACGCCCCGCACAATGCCCGCCTTTCCTTCTTTCTCTTGGAGCCAGGAGCGGAAACTGGGCTCGTGGGTCGCTATTTCACAATAAATCGTGACAATGGAGTCTTGACAACCTTAGTACCCCTGGACTACGAGGGTCAGAGAGAGTTCCAACTAACGGCTCACGTAAACGACGGGGGTACCCCCGTCTTGGCCACCAACATTAGCGTGAACATATTTGTTACTGACCGCAATGACAACGCCCCCCAGGTCCTGTATCCCCGGCCTGGCCAGAGTTCGGTGGAGATGCTGCCTCGAGGTACAGCTGCTGGCCACGTGGTCTCACGGGTGGTAGGATGGGACGCTGATGCAGGGCACAATGCCTGGCTCTCCTACAGCCTCTTAGGAGCCTCCAACCAGAGCCTTTTCGCCGTGGGGCTTCACACGGGTCAGATCAGCACTGCTCGCCCAGTCCAGGACACAGATTCACCCATGCAGATTCTCACAGTCTTAATCTCAGACAATGGAGAACCATTGCTCTCCACCACCGCCACCCTGACTGTGTCGGTAACTGAGGAGTCTCCCGAAGCCCGGGCCGAGTTCCCCTCTGGCTCTGCTCCCCGAGAACAGAATAAAAATCTCACCTTTTATCTACTTCTTTCTCTAATCCTGGTCTCTGTGGGGTTCGCAGTCACAGTGTTGGGAGTAATCATATTCAAAGTTTACAAATGGAAGCGGTCTAGAGACCTATACCGAGCCCCAGTGAGCTCCCTGTACCGAACACCAGGGCCCTCCTTGCACGCAGACGCTGTGCGAGGAGGCCTGATGCCGCCGCACCTGTACCATCAGGTGTACCTCACCACGGACTCGCGCCGCAGCGATCCGCTGCTGAAGAAACCTGGTGCCGCCAGCCCACTGGCCAGCCGCCAGAACACGCTGCGAAGCTGCGACCCGGTCTTCTATAGGCAGGTGTTGGGTGCAGAGAGCGCCCCCCCTGGACAGGTAAGAGTTAGCAAGTCATCTCTGAAACGCATTAATGCTTGTTGATTCCTTCACCACCTTCAGGGAGGTATGGATCTGCTTTGTTGTTGCTGTTGTTTTGAACGACAGTAATTTGTTGTTGTTGTTGTTTTCTGAGCATGCTTCCAGACTTTGACCTATTCTTCCTAGATCGAGCAGTGCCTTTAGGGGGAACTGGCTAGCTAGAGTGTGCTTTGTGCTTTGTGGTCCTATGTCAAGATGAGGATGCTTGTTTGACTCATTCATGGACTCAGTTCACACCCTCAGCACTCTTTCCCATCACAACTAACCAGTCATGCTAAGGGCACTTGATCTCAGCACCCAGAGCTTAGCTTGGTTTGCTTTGGAATGAACTTCTGGACACCTCTAAGAGTGCCAGTAGAAACACCTTCTTGTCTGCCCACCTTTTAAGTGTTTGTAATATCTTCTATATTAAAAACTAAGGTGTTGGGGGATGTTAGCTTGTTTCTTTGTTTGAGGCTGGCCTGGAACTCACTATGAAGACCAGGCTAGCCTCAGACTCAGAGATTTGCCTGCCTCTAAAACTAATGGTAAGTTTTTAAAATATAACCTTCATTAGCCTGCACAATCTTGTACATCATTCTCAAATAATTTATAAAGCGCTCTCGGCATCCTTTAAATTTGTTTCAAGCATATTATTGGAAATAATGGGCATGTTACCAAATACTAATTAATAATGAGCATTGTAGGAAATAGGAAAATACATAAAAATATAAAGACAAAAATAACTGTAGTACCAAAGCTAGCCATTTCAATTACAAAAATAAAATTCATTTTGAAAATAAATCTAAATGGCCCATAAGAACACCAAGTGGAAAAGCCTCTAGGTTCCTGATCTTTCTCCAGCACTATGTCTTGCTAGGTGTGGACCTACTGGGAAAAGGAGCTACATTCTTTTCCTTAGAAAGGTAAAGCATTCATTCATGCATGATGGAATGCTGGGGGAATACAAAGGCTTCTCACTGAAACAGGCTATACACAATCTCAATTGTAGGAGAATCACTGATATCTGGTAACTAAGTACATTATTGCTCGCAATTCGTTTTTAGGTGTTGTTTGTTTGTTTGTTTTTCAAGACAGGGTTTCTCTGTGTAGCCCTGGCTGTCCTGGAACTCACTCTATAGTGCCTCAGACTCAGAGATTCTACTGCCTCTGCCTCCAGAGTGCTGGGATCAAAGGTGTGCGCCACCATGACCCAGTTAATGCTGGCAATTCTTGGGTTTGGAAGCTAAACAAAAGAGGATCTCAGCTACCAACTGAGCCTTGGACCATGTGCTAGTCATAGTCTTCTAAGTCTCTTAGATGCAAAGAGGAAACAATATGGGCTTTGTTGGAGCTATTCTTCACGTGCCTGGTTGTCATGGTGGTTAAATGTTATTAGTTATTATTTCCGCTATTAGTACTTCTTTGTGCAAAAGCTTGAGCACACTTTGGAAATGAGCAAATATGAAGACAGCCCAAGCTGGCAAAGAAGGGCACATGGGAAGCCTGAGGAAGGGTGCCGGCCACATGGCAGAGGATGCACTTCTGTCAGCTTAGAAGCAACTACAATATTCTCAAACTTGAGTGACCCTTAGAATCACCCAAGGGCCTTCCAAAAATTCCAATGCACAGACCACATCTCAAATCCAGTAAAGTGCAGCTTCTGGGTGTGGGAGAGGCCCAGGTGATTCCACTGTGCAGACATATGGTTGAAGACATTTTCCCTAGAACCTGGCAGCCCATCATTTGTTGTTTGAAGCAGAGGGTCACTGTCATTCTTATGTTCACAGAACTGGGTGCCAAGAGCCAGCTTTATTGAACCAAGCCTAAATAAAAACAAAATGCTATCATGTTACTTTCCAGCTCTAAATTTTAAAATATTAAAAAGAACAACTCTAGAAGAGTTGTATGTAAGGCATACTATGGTATTTCAGTCATCTACAGAGACAACCCTCCTAAATCACTAGCATCTAGGATTTGTGTCTGCCTGTCTGTCTAAGTAGCCCAGACTGATCTTTCTGTCTCCACCTCCTGAGTACTAGGATCACAGGTATGCCGCACTACAGCTTATTCTTTGAAACAAAAACTGAGCATAGGAACAGGATTTTGGGGGCAGCACAAATATAGTTCAGAATTAAACTATGGTAATAGTTTCCTCAATTTAGGGTAGGTGGATATACAAAATGCCATCGAGTTGTATTCTTTAAATAGGTGAATTGCATGGTATTTCAATTATATTGCAATAAAGCTATTTCTTAAAGCCTAGAAGTAAAGGGGCTGAAGAGATGACTCAGTGGTTAAGAGCACTTACTGCTTTTGCAGAGGACCTGGTTTGGGTTCCACTCCCAGAACACATACCAGGCAGCTGACAGGTTCCCATAACTACAGTTCCAAAGCATCTGAAGGCCCCTGATAGCCTTGGCACCTGCATGCATGTGGTGCATATTAACTCATGCAGGCATGCACACATACGCTCATAAATAAATATAATCCTTAAAAATAAAACCCAGCAGAAGAGCCAGACATGGTAGCACACATCTTTAATCTCAACATTTGGAAGGCAGATGCAGGTAGAGCTCTATAAGTTCAAAGCCATCCTAGTGGACCATCATAAATTCCAGGAGAGGCAAAGCTACATAGTGAAACCCTGTCTCAAACAAACAAAACTAGAAATAGGAGAATCCCATACCTGGCATAAAAGATCAAATAAGGGATATGTAGAATTGGGCTTTATGATGCTCCAATTCTAGTAAGCAGACTGTTTTAGTGTGAACTTGCAATACCATGCAATACTACATATACTGTTCTTTCAGCTTTAGATAATATCTTTTCCAATCTGAACTTCAGGTCCTGCATCAAGAAATAAATACAGGGGCTGGAGAGATGGCTCAGTGGTTAAGAGCATTGCTGCTCTTGCAGAAGACCCACGCTCAATTCCCAGCACCCACGTGGCAGCTCACAACTATCTGTAACTCCAGTTACAGGGGATTCGACAGACACCCTCCCACAGATATACATGCAGAAAAAAAAACCAATGCAATAAATAAAAAAATTAAAGGAAATAAATATACTTTCTACTTTGTAAATCTTTAAACAGTATTTGTTGAGGTAATAACAACATGAATATTCATGGAGTATAATTATCTCCATGTGCTAGACACTGTAAAGGTTGAAAAGTCGCTCTTGTCTTATGGTACACATGATACCAGAGGAAATAGGCATACAAAAAAAAAAGATAATGGATTGGGGCATGGTTATATGCACCTTTATTTGCAGCAGTTGAGAAGCAGATCTCTGAGTTCAAGGCCAACCAGGCAGGTCATAGTAAGGCCCTGTCTCAAGGTTACTACTGCTGGGATGAAACATCATGACCAAAGCAACTTGGGGAGGAAACGGTTGATAAAGATTAAGCTTCCACATCACTGTTCATCATCAAAGAAAATCAGGACAGGAACTCAAGCAGAGCAAGAACCTGGAGGCAAGAGCCAATGCAAAGGCCATGGAGGGGAGCTGCTTACTGGCTTACTTCCCATGGTTTGCTCAGCTTGCTTTCTTACAAAACCCAGGACCAGCAGCCCAGGGATGGCCCCACCTACAATGGGCTGGGGCTGGGCCCTCCCTCATCAATCACTAATTAAGAAAATGCCCCATAGGCGTGCCTATAGCCTTACTTATGGAGGCATTTTCTCAATTGAGGATCCCTCCTCTCTAAGGACTCTAGCTTGCGTCAAATGTCATAAAACTAGCCAGCACAGACCCTGTCTAAAGGAAGAAAGGGAGGAAGGCAGGTGATGTACTTTACATGCTCTAGGAAATGGAAGGGCAAAGGAGAAGGAACGCCTAACAGCTTGGGGAAGACAAGATTTTATAGAGGTGGGTGGTGATGGCTTGATTGAAGAGCTAAAGGTTGAACTGTCAGAAAATGGGGGCCAAGGGGGACTTTCTAGGAAATTCCGTGCAAAGAGATCAAGGTAGTTCATTACCACTGAACAGTGACGTGTGTGTGAAGCCGTCTGTAGGGATAATCACGTGAAGCAAGGGGTAGGTTTAGATCCTGAATGACTTGTAGGTCATCAGAGTGTTTCTAATCCCATATAAAATAATCTTTGCAGGAAGACTGACTCTTCAAGGCTGGTCTCTAATAAAGCCACCACCAGACATGCGCTCACGCGCGCGCGTGCGCGCACACACACACACACACACACACGGTGCCATCGGCATTTTTCTTTTTCTGGAGATTATTCTGACAGTCATAAGAGGAATGGATGGGAGACATTAGGGTTGGAGTCAGAGACCAGTTAAACAGCTATAATGATATCTGAGGCTATTGATAGATGCTGGAACCAGCACCAAGGCCATGCAGATGGGGCAAGTGACTGCATAAAGTCTTCAGGCTTGTTGATGGGCATAAGAAACCAGGGACAGGAATAAGCCAAGGGTGGAAACTCCCCACCCCCTCCCCCAGACAACTGGATAGATGATTCACTGATAGTGGATTCTGACATCAACACTTCTGTGGACCAGGCTGATTCATTCAAACCACCATTGTCCCCATGGGAGGAGGTATAGCAGCTTTGTTGTTGTTTTGTATCTCTGGTATGAGGGGCTTGTTTCTTTTTATATAAGAACACAGAATAGCCAGATCTATGAGATTTCAATGTTGCTTGCTGGCCTCCGTATAGTCAAGAAGATGATGGTGGGGCAGGGACGATGTATGGGATAAGAACACTTCTGTCTGCTGCTGGTTTTGGTAGCTATTGGTAATCTAGGCAAGGATTTGGATGAATTAATAGATCTCATACTTAGATCTGTCTGAGTTTGTCTTTCTCTGGTGTGTTTGCTGTCAGAGTACAGTTGTCAGGGGCCTGTGATGTAAAAATGTGCTGTTTCTGAGCTTGTGGCCAGATAGTAGACAGGCTGCTAAGAGGTCTGAATGAGGGTGGGGGTGGGGTGAGATTAAGTCCCCAGCTACAAGAGGTCCCCTGGGGCTAAGTGAAAGGCTTGTTCTTTTGAAATGGTCTCTGTTGGTAATTAACAACACATCACGAATGCTGTAGTGTCAAATAAAGAGGATTTGTAGGCACAACGTTGGTGGTAGCTGATCCCTATCATTCAAGAAAGCTGTTCAATCTGTGAACATTAGCATTCTGCCAGGTAATGAGGTCTAGTCCCGAGGAAGTCCCAGACACTGATTCTTACAGTTTTGGACCACCACCTATTTCCATACTGTCCTTGAAATCAATGAATGGTAGCTTCCTGTTGTAGCAAATGTCTGAATAAGGTTTGGTTTCTGCTCTGCCTTCTGTTACAATAAAAACGTGTGCTGTATATATTTAATTGCTTTCATTAACGTGTAAGCCTCTCTGCAAACAGAGGTAAGTTGGGGAGGAGCAGAATTTTGAGAATATGCAGTGCTTCTTATAGGCTGTTGCTTTAATACCACCAGCCTGAGCTACTCATTTAGAATATTGGTTGATGACAACACTGGCTTGAACAAAGTGACCAGTCTCCAATGGCCACTCGTTTTCCGGGACTGCAGGTTGCTAGGGCTCAGGAGGTAGCTGTTTTCCCCGCGAAAAGGGGCGGGGTGTATCGATGTGTTGCGGGGGAAATACATACATGTTTTCTGCTTCTCCACGATGGTAACGATCCTCAGACATAAACGTGAGTTGAGCAGGAGGAAGGTCGAAAGAAACGTTGGTATTTATTATATTTGGGGTTTTGGGGTTTTTTGGGGGGTGAGTGTTTCCTCCCAATGCTGCGACGCATTAACCCTGCTGCTATTGGGACATTCTCTGCTCAGCCTATTGGCTGAGCCCAGGAGCTGCTGCCTGCCAATCGGATAGTGAAAGGCAGACAAATCTACCCCGCCACCAGCAAAAAAAACGGCGCGTAACCCTTCCTGCGCCGGCGGAGCCGCGCCAGACTTGGCGCGGGGAAGGGAGATAGGTGTCTCCAGCTGCTGAGGCTGTTAGGGGCGGGTCAGCTTCTTTGGCTTCTCCGGACCAAGTAGAGCATTAGCGGACGGCAGCAATGCCCAGCAAGGTGAGAAGCTGGGTAGAAATTTGGTGGGGGGCTACCCTTTTGTTCCTCTTTTGCCACCTGGGCTACGTTTGTGGGCAGATTCGCTACCCGGTCCCAGAGGAGTCACAGGAAGGGACTTTTGTAGGGAATGTCGCCCAAGATTTTCTGCTGGATACAGAGAGTCTGTCAGCTCGCAGGCTGCAGGTCGCTGGAGAGGTGAACCAAAGACACTTCCGTGTGGATTTGGACAGCGGAGCCCTGCTCATCAAAAATCCAATCGATCGAGAGGCACTGTGTGGGCTCAGTGCCAGCTGCATCGTGCCCCTGGAGTTTGTAACCGAAGGGCCTTTGGAAATGTACCGAGCAGAGGTTGAGATCGTAGATGTGAATGATCACGCCCCCCGATTTCCGCGGCAGCAGTTGGACTTGGAAATCGGGGAAGCAGCTCCGCCAGGACAGCGTTTCCCCTTGGAAAAGGCTCAGGATGCAGATGTGGGGAGCAATTCCATTAGCAGCTACAGACTAAGCTCCAATGAACACTTTGCCCTGGATGTCAAGAAGCGCAGCGACGGCAGCTTGGTCCCAGAGCTTCTTCTGGAGAAGCCTTTGGATCGTGAGAAGCAATCGGACTACCGCCTGGTGCTAACTGCTGTGGATGGAGGGAACCCCCCTAGATCTGGCACCGCGGAGCTCCGGGTGTCAGTGCTGGATGTGAACGACAACGCCCCAGCCTTCCAGCAATCCAGTTACAGGATCAGCGTGTTGGAGAGTGCGCCAGCGGGCATGGTGCTCATCCAGCTCAATGCCTCTGACCCAGACTTGGGACCTAGTGGTAACGTCACCTTTTCTTTCAGTGGTCACACCCCTGATCGGGTGAGAAACCTCTTTAGCCTTCATCCCACGACTGGAAAGCTTACCCTTCAGGGGCCTCTAGACTTTGAGAGTGAGAATTACTATGAATTTGATGTGAGGGCTCGTGATGGGGGTTCTCCAGCCATGGAGCAACATTGCAGCCTTAGGGTGGATCTCCTAGATGTAAATGACAATGCCCCCCACATCACAGTGACCTCAGAGCTGGGTACTCTACCAGAGAGTGCAGAACCTGGCACTGTGGTGGCACTCATCAGTGTGCAGGATCCTGACTCTGGGTCAAATGGAGATGTGAGCCTCCGCATCCCTGACCACTTACCATTTGCCCTCAAGTCTGCCTTCAGGAACCAGTTCTCCCTTGTGACAGCTGGACCCTTGGATCGAGAAGCTAGGTCCAGTTATGACATCATGGTTACTGCTTCTGATGCTGGGAACCCTCCCCTGAGTACCCACAGGACTATTTTCCTCAATATTTCAGATGTGAATGATAACCCACCCTCATTCTTCCAGAGGTCACATGAGGTATTCGTTCCTGAGAACAATCGCCCAGGGGACCTGCTTTGCTCCCTGGCAGCCTCTGACCCTGACTCTGGCTTAAACGCACTAATCTCGTACTCTCTTTTAGAGCCCAGAAATCGAGATGTGTCAGCTTCTTCCTTCATTTCTTTGAACCCCCAAACAGGAGCTGTTCATGCAACTAGATCCTTTGACTATGAGCAGACCCAGACATTGCAGTTTGAGGTGCAGGCCAGGGACAGAGGGAGCCCGCCACTCAGCAGCACTGTCACAGTGCGCCTGTTTGTGCTGGACCTCAATGACAATGCCCCAGCTGTGTTACGCCCTCGGGCCAGACCTGGTTCCTTATGTCCCCAAGCATTGCCTCCATCAGTTGGTGCTGGTCACCTAGTCACAAAGGTGACAGCTGTGGACTTGGATTCAGGTTATAATGCCTGGGTTTCCTATCAGCTCCTGGAGGCCCCGGATCCCAGCCTCTTTGCCGTCTCCAGATATGCTGGGGAAGTACGGACAGCTGTTCCCATCCCAGCTGACCTCCCACCTCAGAAGCTGGTCATTGTGGTGAAGGACAGCGGTAGTCCACCACTCTCTACCTCTGTTACTCTCCTGGTGTCTTTAGAGGAAGACACCCATCCAGTTGTCCCCGATCTTCGAGAATCTTCAGCTCCCAGAGAAGGAGAATCCCGCCTAACCCTCTACTTGGCTGTGTCCTTAGTGGCAATCTGCTTTGTCTCCTTTGGTTCTTTCGTGGCACTGCTCTCTAAGTGTCTTCGCGGGGCTGCCTGTGGAGTGACATGCTTCCCTGCTGGCACCTGTGCCTGTCTCAGCAGATCTCGGAGGAGGGAGGGGCTTCCTCCTTCCAATGGGATCCTCCGAATCCAGCTAGGGTCGGAAGATCCTATCAAGTTTGTTGATGTGGGAGGCCACTCTCATGGCTGTACACCATTGGCTTCTGCACCCACTCGGAGTGACAGCTTCATGATGGTGAAGTCACCCAGTGCACCTATGGCAGGGGAGCCTGTGCGCCCAAGCTGTCCACCCTCTGATCTTCTCTATGGGCTAGAGGTGAGACCTTTGCAGGCTCAGCCAATGCTTGGGGGTTATTGTGATCCAGACATGTGGCTGGGCCAATTGCCAGAGAGTACTGGCCTCTCTGGAAGAGCCCACAGTGATGTCACCATTTTTGTGAGTATTAACTGTGTTGTAAATGCTGTGCTCTACAAGTGTCTGAGTTGACTAATGATTGGAACTTGGGGGTGGATAATGTTCACATTGGAGAGTAAGAAATAAATTAACTGGTTATCAAGAACCAAGCTGTTGTGGCAGCGTGCTGATGGAGCATAGGGGCACTGAAGTGTCAAGCATAGGTGTGGGCTGGCTAGGAAATCACCTAAACCCAGCACTTCTTTTGAGAGGATGAGAGGATTATGTTCTGGAGAATGTTACCTCTGGGTTACCATTTCCAACTGGTTTGATGGTAGACTACAAAAATCTTTGCCCCTCGTTGTCTAGTATCCTCTAACCCAATGTGAAGGGAACTGTTCATTTTAAAAGATAGCAGAGTCCGAAAAAGAAAAAGAAAAAAAATAAAAGAAAGAGGAGAGCGGTGCAGATCAAATTGGTAGCAGAAGATCTTTCTCTGGGACTCCTGATATTACCCACTGGGATGCTGAACTACATACGGTAAACTGGGAAGAAGGTTGGAGTGAGGGGTGCATCTGTTACCTCCTAGTGGGGAAGCAGTAGGTGAAGTCACTCAGTGTCAGAAAATTGATTCACGGAGAATTCACAGAGACAGACATTCTGGAAATCTTTAGGGAAGGTTTTGAATTCATTGAAACCATAAAGTCCAGAGGCCATATCTGGCCTCTGGTCACCCTCCAAGGTAGCCTAGATCTGCCTAGAACTGTTCCCTTTCCCATAAACTGTGGTGCTCTGTTCATGTTCTGAGTTTAGGGCTTCCGGAAAGCTAAGTCCTTTAGCCATCCACAGACATTGCTGGGGAGCAGGACAAGACTTTAGAAGGTTCTGACAAAACTTTAGGAGTATTAGCAGGATGACAGTGGTGGGGTGGGGGGACCCCATGTGGACTTTGCATCTCCACAAGGACAAATTTTTGCTGGTTCAACCAAACAGTGGAAGCTTCAGAAGTCATGCGGGAAGTTGCTGGGACAGAACACTAAGGAGTTTTGTACCATTTTAATCTTCCCCGTTGAGCACCATCTGAGCCGCAAACTTCACTGCCAAGGGGGCTGAATCAACCTGCAGCACGAATGAGTGGGGAGGTAGGAGGCTTCTGTGACACAGATTTTTCAGCGACTGTTCCCAAGGTTTCCAGGACTGAGGAGACTTTATAATTGGTTGAGAGCAGACAGACTTTTTGACCAATCAAACTTAGAGCTGAGGTGGGAGATCTGCTCTTCCGGCCTGCCTCTCCTCCTCCAGTTCCCTAGCTCCACTTACATTTAACTCCCCTCCCCCACCCACCCCCGCCAGTTGGTGACTAAGAAAGGCTGCAGGCAGGCAAACCTCAGAGCAGTTTTTAAGAGGCTGGAAGGAGACATAAGAGACTTCAGCTCCTGCATTCCAAGCGCTTGGTTTACCTTGGAGACAGGACAGCACAGTTACTCTCCAAGAAGGGACTTCTGGGTCATGGGAGCTATGGCATCCCCACAGCTCGCTGGGAAATGGCAAGTGCTGTATGTGTTGTCCTTGTGCTGCTGTGGCTGGGTGGCTGGGCAGCTTCGTTATTCAGTGGTGGAGGAGTCTGAGCCAGGGACTTTGGTGGGGAACGTGGCTCAGGATCTGGGCTTAAAGGTGACAGATCTGTTGAGCCGCAGGCTGCGACTGGGCTCTGAGGAGAATGGGCGCTATTTTTCCCTGAGCTTGACGAGTGGTGCTTTGGCAGTGAATCTAAAGATTGACCGAGAGAGCCTGTGTGGAGCCAGCACTAACTGCCTGCTGCCTGTCCAGGTAGTGACTGAACACCCCCTGGAGCTCATCCGTGTAGAGGTAGAGATCCTGGATCTCAATGACAACTCTCCTAGCTTTGCCACTCCTGAGCGAGAGATGCGAATCTCAGAATCTGCTGCACCAGGAGCCAGATTCCCACTGGATAGTGCTCAGGATCCAGATGTGGGCACCAACACTGTGAGCTTTTATACTCTAAGTCCCAACAGCCACTTCTCTCTGAATGTGAAGACCCTAAAAGATGGGAAGCTATTCCCAGAGCTAGTACTAGAGCAGCAGCTAGACCGTGAAGCCCAGGCAAGACATCAGCTGGTGCTCACTGCTGTGGATGGGGGAACCCCAGCCCGCTCAGGGACCAGCCTTATCTCCGTCATTGTGCTGGATGTCAATGACAATGCTCCAACCTTCCAGTCCTCAGTTCTACGAGTGGGACTCCCAGAGAACACACCCCCAGGTACACTGCTGCTCCGTCTTAATGCCACTGATCCAGACGAGGGCACCAATGGCCAGCTAGACTACTCTTTTGGAGACCACACATCTGAAGCAGTAAAGAATCTCTTTGGCTTGGATCCTAGCAGTGGAGCGATCCAGGTGTTGGGTCCAGTAGATTTTGAGGAGTCAAATTTCTATGAAATCCATGCAAGAGCCAGAGACCAGGGGCAGCCAGCCATGGAGGGCCACTGTGTGATTCAAGTGGATGTAGGGGATGCTAATGACAATCCCCCTGAGGTGCTACTGGCATCTTTGGTCAACCCTGTCCTAGAGAGCACCCCAGTGGGTACAGTAGTGGGGTTGTTTAACGTGCGGGATCGAGACTCAGGTAGAAATGGAGAGGTGAAGCTGGCTATATCTCCAGATCTGCCATTTCAGATCAGGCCTTCTGAAAACCACTACTCACTGCTAACCAGCCAGCCTTTGGACCGAGAAACCACACCCCATTATATCATCGACCTGCGGGCCAGTGATGCTGGATCACCTCCCCTACACACACATCTCACCATCAGGCTGAACATTTCAGACGTTAATGACAACGCACCCCACTTCACCCAACAGCTCTACACTGCTTATATCTCAGAAAACCGGCCACCAGGCTCTCTCCTCTGTACTGTGGCTGCCTCAGATCCAGACACAGGAGATAATGCCCGCCTCACCTATTCTATTGTAGGAAGTCAAATTCAGGGAGCCCCGGCCTCCTCTTTTGTGTACGTCAACCCTGAGGATGGACGAGTCTTTGCCCAGCGGACCTTTGACTACGAATTGCTACAGATGCTGCGAATTGTGGTGGGGGTTCGAGATTCCGGCTCTCCCCCACTGCATGCTAACACATCTCTCCACGTGTTTGTCCTTGACCAGAATGATAATGCCCCAGCTGTGCTGCACCCACGACCTGGCAGGGAGTTCTCAGCCCCCCAACGTCTCCCTCGCTCTGCTCCTCCTGGTTCTTTGGTTACTAAGGTGACAGCTGTGGATGCTGATGCGGGTCACAATGCATGGCTCTCTTACTCTCTGTTACCACAGTCCACAGCCCCTGGACTGTTCCTTGTGTCTGCACACACTGGTGAGGTGCGCACTGCCCGGGCCTTATTGGAGGAAGATTCTGACACCCAACAGGTGGTGGTTCTGGTGAGGGACAATGGTGACCCTTCACTGTCCTCCACAGCAACAGTACTGCTGGTTCTGGAGGATGAGGATGCAGAGGAAATGCCTAAATCCAGCGACTTCCTCACACACCCTCCTGAGCGCTCAGACCTCACCCTTTACCTTATTGTGGCTCTAGCGGCTGTCAGTCTCCTATCCTTAGTTACCTTCACTTTCATGTCAGCTAAGTGTCTGCGAGGACATGAAGATGGTGACCGGGGTGGGGGCCAGTGTTGCAGGGGTCAGGACTCACCCTCCAGGGAGTTCTATAAGCAGTCCAGCCCCAACCTGCAGGTGAGTGCCGATGGCACGCTAAAGTATATGGAGGTGACCCTGCGGCCCACAGACTCTCAGAGCCATTGCTACAGGACGTGCTTTTCACCGGCCTCCGACGGCAGTGACTTCACTTTCCTCAGGCCACTCAGCGTTCAGCAGCCCTCAGCCCTGGCGCTGGAACCTGAGACCTTGCGTTCCCGTTCTAGTACGCTGAGGGAGCGGAGCCAGGTGAGGGCTGGGTGCTCCATGCGACCCCCGGGGAGGGGGGCACGTCGGAGAAGCTGCCAGGTCCACCTAAGGGGCTTTGATCTTGTACTCTGTACCGAGCTGGCTGCATTTGAACATGGACAATCGGAGTGGGGTTTTGAGCATCCAGGGGTGGTGGTGTTTATGGGCGGAGAGAAGTGGGCTAAACTGTCCCCCATACAGAAAAGGCTGGAGCCCCACACAGGTACTGGTGAATTCACACTGACCTGACAGATGCTGGGGTCCCGCATGGAGGTCACCACAGACCCACGCTGCCAATCTCCTGGGCGCCTGCTCCAGTGCGATCTGCCACTCTTGATGCTTCCTCCTCGGTTTCTCCCTACTCTCACGATCCGTGACTTCGTCGTTTAACTTCAACTCTACTTATTCCAGCTCCAGCCAACTACAGCGGCCGCCAGGTGTTCGGCTAGGGCTGGCTGGTTATCCTCAACACCCATGCGCCGCCCCTTCCCTCCCCAACTAGCTCCTTGGGTCGGTCCAGAAAAGCACGCGGTTAACTAATACCTGGTGAGGTCCCCAAGTCACTCCTGGCCAGGATAAAGTCAGGACTCAGGAATTTCTTCCCAACCCTCCCACTATGCCCCGCCCCCGCGGACGGGGTTACCCTTACCGCCCCCACCGTCCTGAGGCAGGAGTGACCTGGCCCTCTGGGGTGGAACCTGCTAGCCCCAGGTCTGGCTGGCCCCGGGGCTCTGTACTGAGTCCCTCACTCTCAGCACCTGTGCCCCTCTTAAAATACAAAGCCTTGGTTGGCCTAGAACTGTAGGCCTGGGACCCCGGTAGCAACAGCGACTCTTTTCCTCCCACTGCTCTGGGGATTCAAAACTAGGCTTCGGCTAGTTTTGTGCCCAGAGATCTGGGGTCAGGATTTGAGGGGGGATGATCAGAGTACCTGAGACTCTTGACAAATCTTCCCTCCTCTGACTGATGGGAAACCACAGCTGCTGCCAGATGCCAGAGGTAGCCCTCGTATGGGGGGGGGGGATAGAAATGGTAAAAGCATGTCTCCACAAACGAAGTTTTTATTCAAAAAGTCTGTCCATTCTCCACCCTGCCTCTGCTGTATGGGGTTTATATTTTGAAACATCTCCAGATACTTCTGATAGTTGATTGAGAGAGCCCTACTACACACCTCCTTAAAGAGCCAGTAGCACTCGGGGAAGCAGAGGCAGGAGGACCTCTGTTGAGTTTGACTGATCAACAGAGAGAATTCCGGGACAGCCAGGGCTATACAAAGAGACGCTGTCTTGAAAAACAAAACAAAATAGAAACAAACAAAGGAACCAGAATATTTCATGTGCCCTCCTGTGTTCCTGGATTGTTATTAGCCTAATGGTAATTACTTCCACAGAGGTCAAGCAAGTCGCTCAAATTTGGAATAAATGATGCTGAAGAGTCTAACCCAGGTCTGTTGAGCTTCATTCAGTGTGTGCTTTGAATAGCTTGGCACTTGGAGTTTATAAAGCTGGACAAGAAATGGTTGGCATCTGTTAGGATGAGATGAGACGGAGGGATGGAGTGCTTTCCTCCTTAGGACCTCAAATATGGCAGAAAGTCTTTGGAGCTCCCCTTTCTTGGCAGCCCTCACTGAATAAACTTGCTCCTGCTCTTTCCATAATGGTGTAGAATTCTGCTAGACTTCCTGCGTCCGCAATCCTGCATCCTCACGTACCTTCTGCTGTCAAAGGGGACCGTGGCTAAGGGTCTGCACCCTTCTCCATGGCAGCCCCAGAACGGTGCTCATGGCACCCGAGGCACCTTCTGGGTTCCACTCACACCGCTGTCACTTGGGAGTCTCAGTGTGAGTCACTGCCAAGGCCCCGGCCTTCCTTCTCCCCAGTGTAATGTGAGATGCTCACACTCTCTTCTGGGAGCCTGTGTGAGAATTAATTACCAGCGTCCCGTCCCAGGAACTGGGAAAGGCTTGACTGTAGGAGACTGTGTGGTGGGATGATAGATACCACATCCCCTGGAAGGACCTGAGGAACTCGGATATTAAATGATGACTAGCAGAGCCCTGCACATCGAGCTGGGCGCAAGAGGGCTGCAGCTGGAGACGTAGAGGGCTCTTCTCAGAGACCAGAGACCATAGAATGTGGTTCCTCTGAACTCCATCCCAGCCATTTTCTCTGCCTTGGACAGAGCTGCCTTGTTCTATCTCCTTAGTCACGGGCCATTGTGTGGCATGAAGTTCTGGAGTGAGAGGCATCCTGGGGCTTGGATGCCCTATAAAGGCCCAGGCTGGCATGACTCCTAAATTAATAATGTATTTAGCTGTGGGAAGAGGTCTTTGAGAGCGAGGGCCTGGAGGAGGTGTCCCTCTGAATGTGTCACTTCGCAACTTGGCACGAAAAGGGTTATCCAGAGCAGCAGCCATCTTGCTACAGCCGATGCTTTGTTCCCAGCTGAGGAACTGAATGGCTCCTTTCTAGGGCTGGTGGATTTTAAAAGCCTCTCTGCTATTTGAGGAGGGGGCGCTTTGCTGCACTTTTTCCCCAGCTCAACAGAAGATACTTTCAGTCCTTGAATTTTGGCTCAGATGTTCTGAGTCTGGGACAGAAAAAAAAAGGATCCATTTCTTCAGCAAAGAAATATGTGCTTATTCACAGTGATCATATGAAATATTTTGTTATTCTCTGGGTTGGTTCTCCCCACCCCCACCTTTGGAGATGTGTCTACCCTCCCCCATCTTATCCCCTTTCCTTCTTCCTTTACCCGCTCCCCACCCCCATCCCCAGGCATGCGTAGCATCTCACCACTGTTGGGTACTCAGCCACTTTTCCTCTGTTTTCTCCACAGCAAGCCCCGCCCAACACTGACTGGCGTTTCTCTCAAGCCCAGAGACCCGGCACAAGCGGGTAGGTGACAGAATCTCCAGCCCACCCTCTTCTCTGCGGCATTTTCTCAGTGATGACGTGGGAGGAGATGAGGGGAGGGCTCGGTATTTTCTACAAATGGCTCCTTCCCTCATTTCCCGATTTTAAGGAGGCTTTTGTGTCTTGGGTGCTGCTACACAGACCCCCAGGAAGAAGAGATGACTACTCCACCTATTTTGGAAGCAAAATTCACCCACTCACCCTCTTCTTTCTCCCAGTCACAAACACATTTTCCTGTCTCCTGAATGCTCCTTGGGACCCAGGGGCAGGCGGGTGGGGGTGGGGTGAGGAGGGTTTTCTGTACCTATCCATTGTTTACATTCTCCTCTCCTGGTCCAACCTGGCTCTAGCCTGACCTGCAACTGGAGCAGAGGAAATGGGGCAAGAGAAAAGCAGGCTGTCCCCAGTCAGAACCTGGAGGAAAATGGACAGAGAGAGAGAGAAGAGAGGGAGGGAGGGATGAGGGGGGGGCTGTGGAAAAAGGAAATTGCACAGCTGGAGGTGGTACTGCTTATAAAATGATAGAGTCTCATGACAACAGGAGAAACAGGAAGCTGTCCTAGGGAGGACCAAGACAGGGCTCCCTCACCCTGCTTCTCCAGCTGCCTCCTGACCCCACACTTGTCCTGCCCTGTCTGCTTACCGGATTTTGTCTCTGCCTCCTCTCTGTCCAGTCTGCATCCTCCCCAAAGTCTCTTTCTCAGTTTGAGGTCTCCGCCTCTCCCTTTCTCCATCTCTGACACCTGTGTCACCGTGCCCTGGTCTGCACCTTTCCTGTGCTGTGCCTGCCATGGCATGGTGCTCAATAAAATTGGAAGGAAGGAAACATTCAACTCTTCCTAGTGCCAGACTGTTTTTCCTTTCTCTCTGTCCCATGTCCTCTTTTGTTTCTCTCCCATTCCAATCATTTCCTGTGTCGCTGTGGTCTTCTATCTGTGTTCCATCCTCCTCTTTCTCTCTTTCTGTTTCCCTTTCTGTTCTAAGGCTCACTGTGTCATTCAGTCTCCGTGTCTATTCTGTTTCTCATTCAGAGTCAGTCTCTCTCCCCTCCCTCTCTTCCTCTCCCTCTCTTGTCTCTCTCTTTTCTCTCTCTCTCTCTCTCTCTCTCTCTCTCTCTCTCTCTCTCTCTCTCTCTCTCTCACACACACACACACACACACACACACACAAAATCCCTGTCCCTCATTTCTCATTTCTTGGCATTTGTGGGCAAGCTGGCACCCAGATGCCTCTGTCTCCCGCCCCTCACACTTGGAGCCTTTGATAGCTGCCCTCCACCACTCCCCCTTCTACCCTGGCTGCCCCAGCTGCTCATTTCAGTCGGGTATAAATTCCTGCTGAGACAGGAACCCCCTATGGGGGTGGGGAGGAGGGTGGACTTCAGCAGAAAGACCTTCAGTTGGTCTGAGGGGCATGGGATGGGATCTGGGCCAGCCTGCTAGGCAGAAGCCAGGAGCTGAGAAGAGTTGGTTCAGGGAGGGAAGCAGGGCTTGGGGTTGCTCCCTTTCTATGTTTGTCTAACATGCTAAGATGGTGAGTCTGGGGCTTCCATTCTGCTTTCTCCTCGGGGGCCAAGCCCTAGCTACAAAAATCCAGAAGCCTTGAGTACAAATTCCAGCTCCTAGGCATGCGCAGGCTTGTCTGCAGCGTCAGGAATGCAAAGAACTTCCTAGAAGGTCCCTAAAGGGCAGCCAGAAAAAAGGCTGGGGCTGCTGTTGCCCCTGCTTTGACCCGAGCTGTTTCCTTTTTCCTTGCTGGCGTTGCCAGCCTTCTGTAGGTTGTTCTTATACTCATTCACTGAGTTTTTATTGAGCATTTACTATGAGCTAGGCACCATGCTAACATGCCTGTAAGAATGAACAAGCAGACACTTATTGAAATTCTAAAGTTTCCAGTCCAATCAAGGAAAGGAAATGGACAACAAATCACACTAAACAAACAAACACACAAAAACGTCTAGTTACAAAATCCTTGAAGTTCATGGAAGAAGAGGATGAGTGGAATAGGGAAGAGGAGATTAGGAAATGCTTCCAGGAAGGTGACGTTTGAGTTGCAGCAGCTTTGAGACACGTTGTGCAATAATGCTCCTTCTACCCTGGCCAGCCAAGACCCTGGCCCTGAAGTCACAGTTGTAGCTAATCTTGGAAGCCCCAACAGTTGTTTCTCATGTAGCCCTGGGGAGCATCTTTTCCCCTGCCGCAGGTCCCTCTCATCAATGAGAGGCCCGGAGACCAAGGCAGAGTTCTTATAGAGACTGCAAAGCCCAGGAGATTCCCCCTCCCATAGCTAATTTGCTGCAGTTGGGACATTTTTGACTCCGCCCCAAAGTGGCCACAAGGCAACAGAGGCTCCAGCTTCCCCCCTTCATTCACTTAGCCCTCAGCGAGGATCTTCTGCAGTTCATGCATGGTGGGATAGTAGAGATGGCCCCCAACCTCAGGAGTTGGCAGTGGGCCGAGTGTTGGGAAGAGCAGCATGCCATGGGGATCTGACCTAGTCAGAGAGCAGAAAGACATCAGAAGGCAATGAGGTGGGGAAATCTGAAGGATGAGTGCAAGTAAACCAGCTGAAGACAAGGAAGAAAATTCCGTAACCCAGGACGAACTTTAAGGCAACACTAGTAGGCACACTGCCCAGACAAAAGGGCAAGAGTCACATTCCAAAGTTCTTTGCTAGTTGATGCTTCTCCTTCCCACACTGTGCCTTCTCAGGTCATCCTTCTGGCCTCTGATCCCAACACAATGACTGTTCCAAGCCTTGAGCCCAAAGAGATGTTTCTCTCTTCTGGGCTGTGTGTGCCTCGCTCTATAGCTATTGGCAGAGTCTCAGGTACCAACCACCTCGTTCTCCTTCGTGTTCACATTATATTCTTCTCCAACTGGAGTCGTTCTCCTCCTCCACTGAGACACTGTCCCCCACCCACCCCACTGTCTCTTAGATTGGGCAGTTGTTCAACAAACAAATCACAGCTTTCTCCCCGCTTCTCATAAAATAGCACATTCTCGGGGCTGGACGGGTGGCTCAGGCTCAGAGGTTGAGAGTCCTTGCTACTCTGCCAGAGGCCAGAGTTCAGTTCCCAGAACATATGTTTGAGCAGCTCAAGAGAGATAGGAAAATAGGAGATATAGAAAAAAAGAGAGGGGCTGGAGAGATGGCTCAGTGGTTAAGAGCACTGACTGCTCTTCCAGAGGACCCAGGTTCAATTCCCAGCACCCACATGGCAGCTCACAACTGTCTGAAGATCCAGTTGCAGGGGATCTGACACCTTTACACCAATGCACATAAAATAAAGTTAAATAAACCATAAAAATAAAAAAAAGAAAAAAAGAGAAACTTCCCCATGATCTAGGAAGAACTATTAACATTTTTTGCTTTTGTTTTCGAGACAGGGTTTCTCTGTGTAGCCTTGGCTGTCCTAAAACTCACTCTGTAGAGCAGGCTGACCTCAAACTCACAGAGATCCGCCTGCCTCTACCTCCCAAGTGCTGGGATTAAAGGTGTGTGACACCACTGCCCAGCTACTAACATTTTAGTATAGAAAAAAAAGTATAGATATGAAAATAGACTATGCCAAAGCTCTCGGGCCCTACCATTCAGCCCTGACTCTCTGTACCATCTCTGTTGCTGCTGAGAGCCCCACACTGTGGCCCCCCTTGGATTATTTCAAAGCAAATCCCAAATACTACAGAATTTCATCTGGGATTTTCTGGTCTTTGTTTTTTGTTTGTTTGTTTGTTTTGTTTTTTGGGTTTTTTTGTTTTGTTTTGTTTTCAATCAGATGTGCTGGTGAATGTGTTTAATCTCAGTACTCTGGAGGCCGAGGCAGGCAGATCTCTGTAGGTTTGAGGCCAGCCTGGTCTACATAGTGAGTTCCAGGATAACCAAGGCTACATAGAGACTGTGTCTAGAAAAAAAAAGAAAGATTCTTTTTTTAAAAAATATGCATTTTTAAATCAGGCAGTGGTGGTGCACATCTTTAATCCCAGCACTTGGGAGGCAGAGGCTAGTGGATCTCTGTGAGTTTGAGGCCAGCCTGGTCTACAAAGAGAGTTTCAGGACGGCCAGAAATACACAGAGAAACCATGTCTCCAAAAACCAATATATATATGTGTGTGTATTATATATATGTTATAGATATATTTGCATTTGGTTTGGTGTCTCCTAAGTCTCTTAATCCTTTTTAGTATAAATGTTCCTTTTCCACCATTTTTGTCTTTTGGTTGCAATTTATTCATTGAGTCATTAACATACTCATTATGTATCTTTCTAAGCATTTTTATTTCTATAGTCAAGCTGCATACATAAGCTTCTTTTTGAAAGTCTAACAAACTTGTTCACAATGAGAATTTTCATTACTAGTCAACTGTTATATTTCTTACCATTTTTTAAAAATAGGAATTGAGGTCATCTTTCCAGTATTACTGAAGCCTATTTTTTCTTCTTTATAACATGTCAGAAGAATCCCTCCATATCAGTAGAAACTCTTCAGAAGTCTTTTAAGTGTTGCATAACAGCACCTCATGTGGATAGATATGTATATTTTCAGGTGCTAATAGATTCTTGCTATGCTAACTAAATAAACATTCCTTCACATTTTAGCGTGATTAAGTACAGACTGTTGTTAGCATGGTTTTCCCTGGTTTCTCACTTTTTCTTAGCTTAACACAGGGAATATTTTATCGCAATGCAGCCCATATATGCCCCTCCCAGCCCCTGCACACAGGGATAACCAGAACACATAGGTGCTTGGGGAATGGGCTCTTAAACACAGTGCACCTCCTTCATGTTTACTTTCCTCTTCAAATCTTGGGAAAGCCCCCTGAATCTGCTCCTAGGGATCCAGGGACGCCTTGTCGAAGCCAAGTTTCCCTGTGTGAAATCATCATGGGCTTTCAGGTCATATTAGGCCAGTTGGGAGTTGCAGTTCTCTCACTTAACTATCTGTGCACGACTCTGAGAAGGCCTTCAAGCCTTTCTTTCATCTGCCAGAAATCAGGGATAATCATAACCCTTATCAGCAGGGTGCTTCTAAGGATGAAATAGATGATGAAAATGGCCCAGGAGGTCCAGGGGCTCAGAGCCACCCCTGCTCCCCACCCTCCCCCAATCCGGGTCATTTCTTGCCCAGCTGCAGAAAGCTGGCAGCCTGCCGACCTGTTTGGCCTCTAGCCTTCAAGCATTTTCCTGCCAGTCCACCAGCCATGGTTCGAGGCCACCCTTGCACTCACCTTTTTCCCTAGGCAGCACTGTCCATTGCTAGGGCACCCTCCCACGCTGGGTTACTTCCACCTGAGTTCTCCCCACACCTTCAGCAGCCCCTGAGCTCGTTCCTGGGTTTCATGAAGACAAGGGTTTTCCTGTCCTCTTAAGAGCACCCTCACACCCTCCATCCTTGCCCAGGAGCAAGAATGAGTTTCACATAGTTAAATCTCACCATGGCAACATAGCTTCTAAGCACCCCAGGAGCATTCCAGAACTCTGAGGAGAAAGCCAAAATGTTTTTTTTTGCTTCCTTAACCAGTGCACCCCCACCCCGCACCCCTCACCCAAGTTACTAAGGACAAGGACGTGTCCCTCCCCTGCCTTGAGAGCTGAGGACATAGCCACCTCACCCCACCCCCACCCCATGAGCACCTTGAGAGCTGTCTTCCACACCCCTGACTCCTAGGTGACTCGCTTTACCCTCAGGTTTTTAACCTTAAAATGTCTCAAACCTATCCAAAAGTTGAAAGGACAGTATGCTAAAGTACACAATCTTGTGTTTAAAAAAAAAAAAAAAAAGCAAAAGCACCTAATTTACTATTCACTTGCACAGGAAGGTGCGCACATACAGGTTCTTTCCATCGGGAGCTCTGTAGAAGAACTGCCGGCATCACATTTGACTCCTGTGAAATCACAGAAATAATGGTCACCTTTGAGGAAGTTAACATTGATACTGTAAGGCACAGTCCACTAGCAAGCCTTCCCACATGCTCTCACGATAGCCTTTTAATCTGCTTTTTAAATTAAATTTAGAATTTGATCAAGGAGCATGAATTATATTTGCTATATCTCTTCCTTCTGCTTTAACCAGAACAGTCTCCTTACCTTTGTTTTTATGACATAGATACTTTTACTCTTTTTTTTATTTTCTTTTTTCTTTTTTAATCGGTACAGTTCGCCTCTTGTTTTTTTCAAATTTATTTTTATTCTATGTGCATTTGTGTTTTGCCATGGTGTCGGGTCCCCTGAAACTGGAATTGCAGACAGTTGTGAGCTGTCATGTGGGTGCTGGGAGTTGAACCCCGGGTCCTTTGGAAGAGCAGCCAGTGCTCTTTAGCACTGAGCCATCTCTCCAGTGACATAGAGACTTTTAAAGCTTCCAGACCAGTAGTGTTTTAAATGCCCATAGTCTGGGTTTGTTGATTCTTTTGGCTAACAGCAACATAACTCAACAGTCTCCGCAGGAACATTCCATGGGTGGTATTCTGGACTGACCACTGACCACATCAGGAAGCACTTACTGTCAGTTTGTCCTGTTAGCAACTTTTGGCATCTATTTGCCTTGTTATCAGAATTGTTTGTTCACTTGGTAGAAGTTGTGTCCCCAGGCTTCTTCGTTATGGTTATTTTCATTTTTGTCTTATCTCTTTTGAAACAAGCTCTCTCTATGTGGCCCAGACTCACCTCTAACTCTGGGACTCAACTGATTAACCCACCTTGTCCTCTGCAGTGCTGGGATTACAGACGCCCATCACAGTGTCCAGCCTTATAAAGCTATTTTTTATCTATTTATCTTCTGCTAGGCAAGCACTCTACCACAGAGCCAATCTTGAGGGTTTTTTGTTGTTGTTGTTGTTTTAAAGATTTATTTATTTATTATGTATACAGTGTTCTCTCTGTCTGTATGCCTGCTGGCCAGAAGAGGGCACCAGATTTCATTACAGATGACTGTGAGCCATCATGTGGTTGCTGGGAACTGAACTCAGGACCTCTGGAAGAGCAGTTAGTGCTCTTAACCTCTGAGCCATCTCTCCAGCCCCTAGTCTTGGTTTTTTTTAGACCGGGTCTTTCTGTATAACCAGGCTGGCCTTAAACTCAGTCTTCCTCAGCCTCCAGTGTTACACACACACACACGCATGCACACACACTCACACGTGCTTCCTCCAGGGTTACACACACACACACACACACACACATGCACACACACTCATGCGTGCTTTCTTCCACTCTTCAAGATCTGTCCTGAAGCCTTTTCCTCAATGACAAACTTTTTTTACTTCATAGGGACCCAACTCTCCCATGAGTTCTTCTCATTCATTCAAGCAACTTTTATTTATTTACTTGTTTGAGGCAAGTTTATCCCTATGCAGCTCAAACTCTCAAAAACTTTCCTGTCTCAGCCTCCTGAATGCTAGGATTATAGGCATGCACCACCAGGCCCAGCCAGGCTGCAATTGTTGACTGGGGGATCTTCTGTGAGCCAGATGGCGCCAATGTGGGACAGGATATGTGTGGGGCAAGATAGGTGTGGGATTTCTTTCCTCGCCCCGGCAAACTAGAATAATTTGATCTTTGAAAATCCATATGATGGCTAGGTATGGATGGATATACCTGTAATCCCAGCACTCATGAGGCTGAGGCAGGAGAATTACTGTGAGTTTGAGGCCCACATAGGTTATATGGGTTGTAGGCCAGCCTAGCATACAGAGTGAGACTGTCATGAAAACAAACAAAAAACAGAAACAGACTGAGAGAGAGGAAGGAAGGAGACACAGAAATTGTCACCATGGGAAAGGTCCCCAATGAATTGCAATTTCTTAGCACTCTTTGGTTTTAAGGACATGAGTCACTTCATGCTTTCAGTGCACAGTGTTTCACAGTGACCTAAAGAAGCCCAGGTGCTCAGGCTTCCTACAGAGTGTTTCAGTAGGAGGCTGGCACTGGTCCCCAAGCCACAGAGGTCAGTGTAGCAAAGGAGCAGATGGGACACCAGTAGTTCCAGGACCACACAACAGGGTACAGCCCAGCCTGGTGAATTTTAGAATCCCATGGGACATTTTATTTACATTGCTAAATAAAGGCTGTGGTTTGACCTTCTGGGGATCAGCAAGAGAGAGCTTGAGAGGGAAGTCACTGGGAAACTGGCAAGAGCCGGGAAGGTGTGCTTGTAAAACAGGACGGACAGTGTGGTGCGACTGTAGACTTTATAGGAAGGTTTAGGGACTGAGCAGATCCGAGTTTGGGAAATTGCTGTTGGGTTACTTAGGGCTGAGTGTTTTCCTGCTATTTCCTCTCTTGTTCCTGGCCCTTCCTCTAGCTATTGGACATTCCCTCAAATTGTCTTCTTCCGCTGTCCTCGGAAGATGGTCTGATGTCTTAGGCTGCGACAGTGGTCACAACCTATTTTGAAGAATGGAAGCATGGCATTCATTTAATGCACCTGGACAGCAGAGAGTGGGTCCGGGGAATGGACTCACTGGGGTGTGGCTTCTGAAGGATTATATAATCTCCCCACTCTACTCGGAAACAGGTCTTAGGGTGGGAATAAGGCACTAGATTTGGGAACCCTGGGAAGAGACTCGGGGTGAATGAGCAGGGCTGGCCTTGGATACTGCTGACCATTTAACTGTCTCCCCAGCTCCCAAAATGGTGATGAAACCGGCACCTGGCCCAACAACCAGTTTGATACAGAGATGCTGCAAGCCATGATCTTGGCCTCTGCCAGTGGTAAGTGGTACCCATGGGTGTAAGAGGATAGGAGACTGAGGGAGGGGTGCTGCCATCATAGCTATAGATGGGGTATAAGTCTGTGTGACTTCTCTGGAAGATCAGGCAATCTTCCATGACCTACCTCCAGGTTGAGGGATAACAAAGGGATTGAGAGGTCTTAAAAATGCCCAGAGAATGAGCAAGTAAAGCAAGTAGTCACAAGTCTAACTGGGAGCTGGGTGTGGAGGCATACGCCTGTAATCTCAGTATTCTGTAGGCTAAGGCAGGAGGATTGCCATGAGTCTGAGGCCAGTCTGGGTTACAAAGCAAAACCCTGCCTCAAAAATCAGACAGACAGACAGACAAATCTGACTCTGGGAAGGGCCAGCACAAGTCACACCAGAGCTCTGCCACTTACTGACCTTGTGACTTGGAACTTCAGTTCCTCAGCCAGGAAAATGAACAAAAACCCCACCAGGCTATTGTGAGGACCGAAGGGGAGGCACAGACTGGTCCTGGGCCCGGCACAGCCAGACCCCGTTAGTGAGTGTGGATGTTCTCAGCAGATTACACCAGGCCACTCTTTTCTGTCCCCCTGCCTCCAGATCAGGACTGTAGTTTTCCCACAAGGCTAAGAACCTCAGTCGTAACATTGATTCAGGCAGTGCTTGTACATGAAGAGTCACAGGGTCCCCTGCAGGGCAAACAGAATCAGCTCCCTAACACTAAAAAGAGCACAGGCTTTGGGAGCAGGCCAATCGGGGTTCAAATCCTGCTTGTCCCTACTTAGGGATATGGCATTAGGTAAAATATTAAACCCCTGTAGGCTTTACTTTCACTTATGAAATACATATAGGTCTCACTGTGCTGTTTGAAGGTCAAACGTGAGGTCCTCAGCATAGGCTTGGCAGACAGTAATTCTAGTAAGAGTGCTATAATTGATTAGTCATTATCTTTATTGACCTGTAGGGATAAAAAGAGAAGGGAAAAAAAAGAAGCACTTTTCTTTTGAGACAGGTGCTCATGTAGCCAGGCTGATTTCCAACTCCATATGCATCTGAGGATGACCTTGAACTTCTGGTCCTCCTGTCTCCATCTCCCGAGTGCTGGGATTATAGCTGTGTGTGATACTCTGCCTGGTATATAAGGCTCTAGGGATCAAGCCCCCAGGACTTCGTACATGCTGGACAAAGACATCCCACAATCAGAATCTAACTTCGATTGCACACATGTATGAAGGTGCCACAGTAAAACTCATTACTTTGTATTCTAATCCAAAAAATTAAATTAAAATGGAATAAATTATAAGAAAAGGAATCTAACACCTGTTGATAAGGACTAACTTCCAGCCCAGGAAAATGAAATCTACTGGAAGCTTACAGAAGATTTTAAAGCCCTGGACTCACACCCGAGTCCATAGCTTTGCTCTTGAGTGTAGCGGGGGATTGATAGGTACAAAGCCAGGGGAAACGCCCCCCCGGTCATCATGGCAGGATGTGTGCCAGCCAAACTTTTAGGGCATGCTTCAACTAATCCTCTCTATAATAGTGAGATGTAGGGCTGGAGAGATGGCTCAGAGGTTAAGGAGAGATGGCTCTGGTTATACTGCCAGAGGTACTGAGTTCAATTCCCAGCAACCACATGGTGGTTCACAACCATCTGTAATAAAATATGGTGCTCTCTTCTGGCCTGCAGGGACACATGAAGGCAGACCACTGTATACTTAATAAATAAATAAATCTTTAAAAAAAAATAGTGAGATGTAGGGCAGAGTGATGTGAAATGCCACTCGCCTGGAGCAGAACTGGGATTCAAACTCAGCTCTGCTCCCGGGGTCACCTTTGGCCTTTAGATCCAGCCTGTTTTCCTCTTAGCTGACTGGGCCCGGGGCTGAGTTCTCCTGCTCCTGCTGTTCCCTGCATTATTCTCCCTGTAGAGTTGCCAGATAAAACCTAGGGTTCCCAGTTAAATATAAATTTCAGATGAATATATCCTTTTTGGGTTTTTTTGTTGTTGTTTTCGTTGTTTTGTTTTTTTCTAGGCAGTTTCTCTGTGTAGCCCTAGCTGTCCTGGAACTCACTCTGTAGACCAGATTGGCCTTGAACTCAAAGATATGCCTGCTTCTGCCTCTAGGATTAAAGGAGTGTCCCACCACTGCCCGGGTTATATACAGTTTTAGTATAAGTCCATTTTAAACTGTTTCACAAGGCAAACAATATTAAAATTTTTCATCTACCCAAAGTTCAGAGATGGCTGGAAACCATATATATTTATTTGTTATGATTTATTAATCTTACCCTTGATTGTCTGTGAGAGTCAATGATGCCTGGCCTATGGCTGACCAATGGGCAGAAGAGGGGGGAAAGATGCTGGGGGCTGTCAACCTCTTGTGACAGGGTTGAGATCCTTGGGAGGCCAGTTGCAGGCACTGGGCCTGGGGAGGTGCCAGGTCCAGCTCTTGAGGGAAGTAAACAGGTCTCTTTAGCTTTTGTGGCCTTGAGCCCTAAGGCCAGAAAGCAAGCTTTTCAGCCCAAATCCAGATGCTAAAAACAGACTTGGAAGCAGTATTTATGGCCCAAAACCTTCCCAGAAGGTCTCCCTGGAGTAGTGCCATGGCCGCGGGCAGGCTCCCCTGTCAGGGCTCTACCCGTGCAGCCCACACAGGACCTGACCCAAGGCTGAGCCTGGGGCTCCGGGGAAATAGACTCCAGGGTGGAGGTGGCAGGGTCAAGCCCTGCTCTCACTTTCACACCTACTTCCTAGTCTCCGAGCCCGAGAGGCTCCTGGAGCCCAGCCCAGTGAGGGGAGAAGGGAGGGACCCTTGAAAGAACTCTTAAATAAACACTTGGGGGAGGTGCACCCAAAAGGAGGCTGTGGTTTTGCAGCTCTGCCGCTTCTGAGCTCTGAGCTCGCTTCCTTGGCTTCTCTGGCTATTGCTGTTGTGGGGTCTTTGTCTAACTAGGACTGGTAATATTAAGGGGACCAGGGGTAATGAGTTTGGAGCTGGAGGAAGCCAGCACCCCCTCCTCCAGCTAGAAGAGACCCTGTCTCTTTGCATTCCTAAGTCCACGTCCTCTGCGACTAAGAGAAAACCCTGGTCCTTGCCTAGGATAAGTCTTGGGGGATAGGTCATAACCAGAGGTTAAAGTTGGCAATCCAGCTTCTTCCGCCCCCCTCCCCCACAGATTCAGAGAAGGGCAAGCTGATGTATACAGGCCCTGAGACAAGATCACACAGCCACCTAAGGCCAAGCTAACGGGGCGGACTCCAGTGTTAGTCTCTGATGCATGCAGCATCTCTATCTTCTCTCCCTTCTGATCCACCTCAATTTTAGACTCCCCTGTCACTCAGTTAAGCACTTCCTGTCTTTCTGCCAGTCCTTCTTCTCTATTCCCTCACATTCTTTAAACACACACACACACACGTACAAACCTATCTTCTTAAGCCCCTAAATCACTTTGGAATCCTGGCTCTTTGAAACTGGATCTAGGCCCTTCCCCCTTCCTTTCTCAGGCTGGCAGAGGCTGTCAGCTTGAGAGAAGAGGTGGGCCATGGAGGATTGCTACCTCCTGGAGTTAATTAGGGAAATGTCAGCAAATGAAAGGGCTGAGGGGGATGGGAGAGGGCAGCTGTTCCCTCCTCCCAGGCCTGCTCCCAGAAGGCCCTCAGCTCCAGGACTTTGGGGACTGGAAAGAGAGAGCTGTGGGAACCCAGACACTGGATGGAGTGCGAGGCAGAGAGACCCTGGCACATCTCTGCTCTTCCTTTTTCTTGCCTTCCCCTCTTACCCAAACTGGAACTATTTCCTGTTCTCCATTTCTCAATCCCTGGTTGATGTCCCAGAATTACTCAGCCTCCCTGGCTTTAGACTGCTTGCTTCCAGGTCTAGGGTGGAGGCCACAGCGAGGCGGTAAACTCTCCCAAGCTTTTAGTCAGGCTGGGCAGGGCCTTCCTGGGGCTTTAACTCTCTCTGCGTCATAGAGGGTTTCAGAGCCTCCCGCTAGGAATCTGGGAGCCAAACTCCCATTTCCCTCCCCACCACCAGCTCCAGGCAGAGAGCACAGTGGACTGGCTGTCGCTGGATGATGAGGGTGACAAGGGGGACAGCTGTGCCCAGCATTTATCGAACACTTATCAAGCGCCAGAGCATCGAGTGTCTGTCTCATCTAATCCTCATGGAAGCCCCCGGGATGGGTATGTCTGTAGCTCTAATGCGGACTCAGATCCTCTGGAGATCTCGTTACCATGAAAATCAGGAGCCTGCATTTGGAGCAAGTGTGCCACTCCAAGCTCCAGTTTCTTCTTCGGTTCAGTGGGAAGCTGGCCTAAGGGGCCCCGAGTCACCTGCCTCAGGCCCTGAGCCCCATATCTGGGCTATACCTAAGATATCTGTTCCTGGAGAGAGGGACAACCTTTCTTTGCCCATTTCTTTGCCCTCAGAGCACAGATATGGTCCAAGTTGGTGAAGGAAGTAAAGGTGCCTATTTCTGCCATTTAGATACCCTGAAGACGGAGTCCCACTGTAACACATACTGTCCGCCACTGCCTTCTCTCAGCCTTGGCTCCCTGTTTTAAGGACAGCGCCTCCGTGCCTGACTGAGTGCTGTGTTGAGGTTTAAGTGACTATACATGTGTTTGCCACCAAGTCTGCAGTCCAGCACTGTCAAGAAGAGGATGCAGTCAGGCCTGGTGTGGCCAATGCCTATCATGTCAGCTTTCAGGAAATGGAGGCTGAAGGATTTCTAGTCTGAACTACCTGTGTTCTGTCTCTTGACTTCTCTCTCCCCTAGCTCTTTATGCAAGGAGACCTTTTTCTCCAAAAAAACAAGCACAGAGGACATAGCTCAATGCTAAGAGTGCTTTGTGCAAGGCCCATGGTGGGTCCTTTGCTCAGAGCTAAGAGGGCTTGTGCAAGGCCCATGGTGGGTCCTTCGCTCAGTGCTAAGAGTGCTTGTGCAAGGCCCATGGTGGGTCCTTCGCTCAGTGCTAAGAGTGCTTGTGCAAGGCCCATGGTGGGTCCTTCGCTCAGTGCTAAGAGTGCTTGTGCAAGGCCCATGGTGGGTCCTTAGCACTGGGGGTTGGGGGTGGTGGAGGACAGAAAAAGAAAGAAATACTTCTGTTGGGCTGACATGTTAACACACATCTGTAATCCCAGGAGGCAGAGGCAAGCCTGATCTAAATAGTTTCAGGTCAGCCCAGCGCTATACAGTGAGACCGTCTTATTGTTTTTGCTTTTTGTTTTTCAAGACAGAGTTTCTCTGTATAACCCTGGCTGTCTTGGAACTCGCTCTGTAAACCAGGTTGGCCTCAAATTATGAGATATGTCTGCCTCTGCCTCTGAGTGCTGGGATTAAAGGCATGCCCCGCGCCCCCGCCACCTACCTAATGTTAGACCTTGTGTTAAATAACAAGAACTGCCTGGCCATGGTGGAACATGCCTTAAAAACCTAGCACTTAGGAGGCAGAGTCAGATGGATCTCTGAGTTCAAGGCCAGCCTGGTCTACAGAGTGAGTTCCAGGACAGCCAGGGCTACAGAGAAACCCTGTCTCAACAACAACAACAACAACACACACACACACACACACAAAAAAAAAAAAAAAAAACAACAAGGGCTGGACTAGGTATGTAGTTCAGCTGGGGAGTGCTTGCTTAGAACATGGGTTTAATTCCCAGCACCACACAGATAGACATACGTACAAACACAAACGGAAGAACCCCTGTATATACATTAATGGCAGAACTGCTGAGTACATGCACTGTGCCAGGCCTTGGCTAAGGAAGGATAATGTACAAAGCATAGTCTAGTGTGGAAGCCAGGGGAAAGTATTTGAAGCCACAGAGAAATGCTAGCTAGCATGTTTTGAGCACTGCCACACACCAAGGTATTCTAGGTACTTTAGAAGCATCTTCTCATTTAATTCTTGCCCAAAGTGAATACTCTCTATTACCTTCATTTTATGGATGAGAAAGCACAGGGAGGCTAGGTAGACTGGCTAAGGATCTCAGGGTGAAAATGAGCTGGGACTCAAACCTGTGTTTTGTCACTCCTTGGCATCGAGACTGGCTTGGTGGCCACTGTATTCCCAGTGGTCGGATTCCAGGGTGCGGTCCGGCATTCACTAACTGATGTTTAAGGGAGTCACTGACTCCAGCTGACCATTTGCTCTTCCTGTCTCTGCAGAAGCTGCTGATGGGAGCTCCACTTTAGGAGGGGGCGCTGGCACCATGGGCTTGAGTGCTCGATATGGACCCCAGTTCACCCTGCAGCATGTGCCCGACTACCGCCAGAATGTGTACATCCCTGGCAGCAATGCCACACTGACCAATGCAGCTGGCAAACGAGATGGCAAGGCTCCAGCAGGCGGTAATGGCAACAAGAAGAAGTCCGGCAAGAAAGAGAAGAAGTAATATGGAGGCCAGGCCTTGAGTCACAGGGCAGCCTCCCTCCCCAGCCAGTCCAGCTTGTCCTTACTTGTACCCAGGCCTCAGAATTTCAGGGCTCACCCCAGGATACTGGTAGGAGCCAAGGCCATGCTCCCCCGTTGGGAAACAGAAACAAGTGCCCAAGTCAACACCCCCTCTCTGTGCCCTAGGGGGTTGAATATGCAAAGAGAGTTCTGCTGGGAACCCCTATCCAATCAGTGATTGCACCCACATGGGTAGTAGGGTTAGTGTGGACACAGAAAACCATGCCACACTCCCTTAGTTACAGCTGAACTCCTCCACCTTCCAACTCATTCAGGCTCGTTCATCTCCTGCCTTCCTCCCACCCCACCCACTCCTTCAGTCCCTCTCTTGAGCAAGGTAGTTGGGCTGTTGAGGGGACAGGTGACCTAAGCAGGCTCCTAGTTCTGAATTGTTGGGAGAATACCACAACCTTTTGGCCTCTCCTCCAGTTCAGCTTCCCCCCAAAGCATGGTTTGGTACCAGTCTTCTCATTTCCTTCTAGAGCCCGAGACTAGTGCTTAAGTTTAGGGGGACAGTCACCATCCCCCCTGGTATTGATGCTTGCTGGGTTTGGGGAAGGCATTTTGCTACCAAGTCTCTTTTCAATGCCTGGGGACCAGTCTTTTGTGTTTCATTGTTTGATGTTCCCACTGCATGCTGTGACTCCCCTGCTCCTCAAAGAAGAGACTCCTTTGCATGTCTGGAGACAGTAGGGGGTGGGAAGCTAAAGGGAAGTTGAGTGTGGGGCAGTGGACAAAACAGCCCACTAACAGGGTGTGCAGGGACTCTGTATGTACCCAGGGTATGCCCAATCCCCCAATTCTAGCCATAGACAAACACCAGGTCAGACCTCTCCACCCTGGTTTAGCCTGGGCTGAGCCACCAGGACCAGTGGATTTAAGATGGCATTTCAGTCCAAGAAGACTTCTAAGTGGTTTTAGGACCAGCGAAGAAAGAGGAGCCTCTGTGGGTGCTGGGTACTCCAGAGGTGCACCTGGTAGAAGGGTCAGTGGTCCTAGCAGGAAGGGAGACCAGGCAAGGCCATTCTCGGCCCCTGGGTTGAGTCAAGGAGCTGGAACAAGGGATCAAGTGGTCATAAAGTCTCAGCCAATGGTGGGGCTTCTCCACTGGGCCCCTGTAGTTCTCAAGCCCCTGGCCTCCACCTTACTAGGTGCCATTTCTTCTCAGAAGGCCTCTGCCCAGGCCCCAGGCCGCCCCTTCGTGGCCAGAGACTGGTTAAAGCCCCCCAGTGCCTCCTTGTGCATAGAACTTCCTCTGTCCACCCTCCTCTGACCCCGGCCCTTACAGTAGTATAGAAGCCCCCACTCCCACCCCCGGCTGGTGTAGAATAGCCAATAGTGTAGTGTGGTGTGCTTTTACGTGATGGCGAGGTGGGCAGCGGGCGGTGGGCTGTGCGCAGCCGTCTGTCCTTGAATCTCAATCTGCCTGCGCGGGCCTGTGCTGTGTTTTGTGCTGTGTCCACAACGCTGCGGCGACCCCTCCCTGTACTGACTCCTCTATAAAAAGCTTCTCTTCGCATAGTCACGTAGCTCCTGCCCATCCCCCTTCTGATATCTCTCGCAAGTTTTATACTCTAATATTTATATGGCTTTTTTCTTCGAAAATTAAAAATTAAAAAAAGGTTTCTTCTGAAAGGTTGACTGCGTCTGAGATGGAGCACAAGACATGTGGGTGGAGTCAAGGGGTTTGTCTTAAATAATAGAATCAAAGGGTCATAGTTGTCTTCTGTGTCACTAAGCATCTCAATCTAGTTTTGAACTGCGTGTGTGTGTGTGTGTGTGTGTGCAGTCCTCATATGACTGTCCAATATGGCGTGCATGCTTCCGATACCCTGGTGTCTCTAATAGGTGATGGACTGTAAATGATGCTTGTGGATCTGTATGCAGTGGTTTCGCTGCAGAGACCAACGTGGGGGTGGGGAGTTTGAGTGCGTGCGCAGATTTATGCTCTGTGTTGTCTCCAGGCAGAAAAGGAGACCTTGCGTGGGAGGGGGAAGCAGGAGCACGAGTGGGGGCGGGAACTCAAATGCTGCTGGGAGGGCCGTGCCGGAGACTTTTCTGTAGCTCCCGCCCCTTCCCCCACAAGCTACCTCCCTCCGGTCACCGGAGTGGGTTGATCCAGAGGAGGGCGGGGTCTCCTTTGCCTACCCTCCTCCTCAGCAGCAGTAAAGGTTTGAGGAAAACGGGAGTGGATGTCCGAGAGGCAATTCCCATCTTGAGCCTCAGCTTCCCATTCTTTTTATGCAGCAAAGCCTAATTGGAGGGCCGATCCCTTTCTTCATGGAGTCAAAGAAACTGCACGAGGAGATGGCCCTGAAACCCAGTCCCCACCTCCCCCTTCTCTGCGGCTTCTCCACTTCCCCTCTGGCTTCCAGCACTGCTAATCCGATTCCCGGGTTGCTGCAGCTCCAAGGTGTGGGAGTCAGGAGGGTTGATCCAGAGAATGACAGAAAGAGACCACAGGTTTTCAGGAGGGTCAGTGAGGGCATGTCTATCGAAGAGCCAGAAGAGCATTTTCTGGGCTTCTTTCCTTGGATTCTGGTTACCAGTTCTGCCACCTCCTGATCTGTTGCCATGGAAACCAAACCTTCCTGGCGACTTTGACTTTGCGTGGGAAGGGTGGTGGTGTGTGAGGTTGCTGAGAGAGCGCAGGGTTTTCTCTGAGCCTGGTGTTGGGGAGGGCGAGGTGCCAGGTGCCTGGGTTCTATTCCAGGCACGGCAGCAGACGGGGGGGGGGGGAGATGGAGGGGCAATGAGCAGCTGTGGTTGGTCCTCTAATTGGTGTGTGGGCCCCAAAAGATGAAATGAACCGCACAGCCTCTAGGGTTTAGAGGCAGGTAGCCACCCCCACACCTCCGGCCACCGCCACATGAGGGTAGCAGCTGCACAGGTCCAGGAGCTATTTAAAAGGTTCTTATTTCTAGTAAAGGGCTATGCTGTCCAAAGGCCCGCCCTGTCTATCATTGGCAGGCTCACTGTAAGGTGTCTTTGTGGGAGTTACAACTTGCCTAGCTTAATGGCAAGTCCTCTGGTGTTTGGCCTGGGACTTCTGATCGAGGTTGGGCAGACTCAGCATCCCAATCTCAGGGTTGAGTCCCTCTAACTTGATGGGGGATGGAGGACATAGGTACTGGCCAGAAAACTGTGGCACCTGGAGATGCTGGGAAAGTGGGGAGTTGGACATGAGATAAAAATTAGGGCTCCAAGCCAAAGGGTCACAGTGTGGGAAGAAGCTGGAAGTAAACGGGAAAACAGTCCTGAAAGGGGGCCCTGGACTGCAGAAACCACATGCATTCATCATGCCCAAGCTCGTGTCTGCTAGACTGGTTAGCTTATGACTGGGAATCCACTGAAGAGATGCCCAGACTACTACAGTGAAAAGAACCAGTCCAGAGTTTTACAAAGGAGGCTAGAGGGAGGTTCTGTTTCAATGCTTTATTGACAGTTGGAAACAAACCCATGAAACTGGAGGTGATGACATCCCAGAAGCCCAAGAGGCAAGGAGTTTGCATTTTGTCCCCTCTACTTAAAAAATTTTTTTTAATTAAATGCATTTTAGCAAAAGTGATTAAAAAAGAAAAGGGTCAAAGCCCCGGATGTCAGCTAGCAAGGAGGTGGCTCAGGAAAGAACCAGACCCTGCATTAGTCTTCTCAGGAGTAGCCCGGGAGCTGCCACTGGTCCTTCAGACAAAAGCTCTAGCAACCCAAACCATCCTCCCTGGCCACAAGGGCCTATACTGGCCTTTGCATTTCCTAAACTCCCCCATGCTCTGGCAACTCGAATCCTGTGTCAAGCCTGGACAGTATCTTTCATTCCTTCTCTGTAGCCTCAGAGGGGAAAATGAAAGGGGCTAAGGAGGACAAGAAAATGACCCTAAGAGAATCTGAGCTTACTGAGGTTTGGGCCACCCAGTCTGACTTGTTGCTTCTACAGTTCAGGGTGGGGGTGGGGAGGTACATCCCTGTGCCACTTCTCAGCATCCACTTAGCATTTGCATGTTTGGCTTGATAATTTAATACATTCATGAAAACACAGGATTGGAGCTCTTGCTATCCTATGGTGTGGCCCAGCCCAACCAGAGAAATGATCTTGCCCCAGAACTGATGCTAGGAAAGGCCTTGGCCTCAGGGTTTAAGTCTTGAGGGATGAGGCCAACCCCTAGACCATGTTCAGGACTGACCCCAGGAATACTTGAACTTACCACCAAAGCCTCTTTTATTATGGAGGGGAAAGGGGACCAAAGTTATTTTTCTTAAAAAAATTTTTTCATATAAAAATAGATCCATTTGCAAAACAAGTTCTCAGCCAGGAGGCTCCACCTCCCATTTCCTTGGATGGAGGGGGTGAGGTGTTGGGATGGTCACACTACAGCCCACACTCCAAATGAGATGCACCAAAGCTCTGGGGAAGGCATAGGGAATGGGGGCTCAGTTGCAGGGTGGGGGGCTGGTGCAGAGGGTCCAGGGAGGCAAGGGCACAAAGCATGGCAGGGGGCGGGCCCCACACTGTCACTATGCCCTAGCTACCTGCCTATGGCTCAGACCTGGGCCACAGTGGAACAAGGAGAGTGGTTGAGACCCTTTGCCTGGGAGACTTTTCCCAGGAAAGTGGGGTAAGGGTGGGATTTGCTTCCTGCTTTTGCAGAAGCAATTCCCAATGCCATCACACTAGTAATAAATAACTGCCAGGAGGAAAAGCAGAGGTGACAGCAGCGAAAGGATCTAGCCCAAAGGTTCACAAGTCCCATGCTATTCTCAGGGCCAGAGAAACCACAAAAGAAAAGCACAAATCCAGCAAGATTGACCTAGGGGAAGGCCCACTAGAAAGTGGGGCTGAGAAAGCAGGCTGGGTTCTGAGACCAGGATCTCTGGATAACATGGAGGAGACAGGGTTAAGGCAGCACACACGGACCCTGCTTTGGTAATACCGCAGCCAGGGTTGGCTGGGCTGGGCTCAGGCCACCCCTACCCTGCCCTTTTCTTCTGGCCTCCAGGAAGCTGAAGCTGTGTGTGATGTTCAGAGAGCAGCAGGCCAGACAGAAAAGCAGGGTCAGGTGATGGAGTGGCCACTGCAGAGGGATATTCCCTTGACCATTTAGGCACATGCTGCAGGTAGACAGTCTGGGCTTCACTTAGGAGCAACAATGGCCATAGAGCCCAGCTTAGCTTGCACGGCCAACCAGCTCCTTGGCTTCTTCAAGGATTGTGGGGACGCCTTCACTTTTCTTGGACACCTTAGCAGGACCAGCAGCCATGGCATCATCCTTGGTCAGCTCCGAGGCTAGCAGAGATGTGACTGCACACCCAGCTTTCCTGTTGACTACAAGAGAAAACATGAGATCCTGTCCACAGAAGGTCTGTTTCTAATCTCTTCACAACTTTACAGCAGGTGTGCAGTCAGAAGCCATGCAATTGTAGTAGCTGCCTTGTCTGGTTCAGAGGTCTTTACAGCAGTGACTCCAGAGACTCAACGTAAAATAGACTCTGGTGCAAGTATGAAGGCTTGGATACAGCTAGACAAACAGGACTTGAGGGGCTGGGGAGATGGCCCAGCAGTTAAGAGCACTGGCTGCTCTTGCAGAGGTCCTGGGTTTAGTTCCCAGCACCTGTATGGCAATTCACTATCATCTGTAACTTCAGTTCCAGGGGACCCAATGCCCCTCTTTCAGGCCTCCATGGGCACCAGGCATACGTGGGATACAACACACAAATGTATGCAAATCACTCATACACATAAAAATAATCTTAAAAAAAAAAAGAACTGGGTTTAAGTGTTGGCTAAGTCACATATCAAGAGAAACAGAGTACTCAAAGTCCACTTTTCTCATTTAGGTTTGTTGGAATTAAGCATGTTAGAGCTTAGCACACAGGATTATTTTTCGAGGCACTCCATAGAAAGCATGTGTGTAAGACTGAGACAGCCTTCAGGCTTGTGAGGGTTTCTTGCAGGAGTGCAGCCACTGTCATCACATTCATACCACACTCCCATGCATTTCTCCAACAACCAAAGCCCACACCTCTTCAAGGTGTACAACGTATGTGTGCATGCACACACACAGGGGTCAAATGGTAAAATGTATACCAGAGAATGCCAAGGACGACAAAGAGGGAAATCCTCGAAAAAAAAAAATCTTAGCCCAAGTCTCTCCTGCTCATTTATAAATCCATACTTGGGACCCCAGTATCCTCAGCAGGAAGACAGCTTCTTAGGACCATGCCCATCACATGACGACCATCTAGTTCCATGTTCTTTTAAGCAACATGTAGAGACTGCATATATATTGAGCAACCAGGGTTTTTAAAAGTCAGACATAAAATGCTATATATTATATAAACTGATTCCTGTGAGTGCCCAACTTAAGAGAAATTCAGAGATAGAAGGCAGAATAACAGGAAAAGACGGCATGGTGGCTCACACATGCAGTCCCAGTACTTGGGAGGCTGAGGCAGGAGAATTCGTAGTTGAAGGCTGGCAAACTTAGAGGCTAGCCTTAGCTATGAGACCCTATCTCAAAATTTCTAAATAAATGGGGCAGGAGGGAGAACTGTGGTTGGAATATAAAATAAAATTAAAAAAAAAATTTCTAAATAAGCAACTAGAGATGGGGGAACAAATACCCTTTGCTCCTACCAAAGTTTTTAACTTAAAATAAAGTTCAGTGAGTAAAGGTGCCTGACTCCGTGCATGGCACTGAGCCACGGCATGTGTGTGCACGTATGAATGCACATACAAATTTTAAATAAAACAATAACAAAAACTCAATTCCAGGAACTGGTGAAGGGGAGAACCCAAAGTTACTGCTACTCACTAGAGAAAGAAGGGTTTGGGCCCGGCGGTGGTGGCGCACCTTTAATCCCAGCACTCAGGAGGCAGAGGCGGGTGGATCTCTGTGAGCTCGAGACCAACCTGGTCTACATGGTTTGTACATGCACTGAACCACTATTAGATACTCCAGAAAAATATGTACAACTTTTATGCATAAGTTAAAAAGTAATTGCTAATGGATATGGAGTTTCTTTTGGAGATGATGAAAAAAATATTCTGAAATATAACAATGGTAACAGTTGCACAGTCTTGTGACAGTCCCAAAACTGTATACCTGAGAGTGGTGACAAAAAAAAAAAAAGCTGGGGTGTGGTAGCCCCACACTTGGGAGTCTGAAGCAGGCAGATCTCTGTGAGTTCTGTGCCAACCTAGTCTACATAGAGAATTCCAGAAAAGCCAGGGCTACACAGTGAGAGCATATAAAAAAATATCCAAAAATCCTTCCTGGGACCTAGGAAAAACTGGAGTGGAGAAAGCAATGGCTAAGCCTCAGAGAACTAGCGACAAGCTCAGCAGCACTCCCTAATGAAGGCTGCAGGACTGGGTCATGAGCAGGTAGAGTCCAGAGGCGCCACAAACAAGGTGTCTGCTTTGGATCAGCATAAAGCTTTAAGTAGGCAGAAGCCAAACCAGGTAAAGAGCCCAAGCCTTGTCCAGGACTGGCAGTCTCAGGGCAGAGCCATGACCCAAAGAAAGCTACTGTTTTTACACACACAGAAGCTGCCCACAGGGTAGGCAGGGAAAACACAATCCAACCACAGATTACCAACTTAGAGGTCTCCTCCTCCTCCTCCCAAGGGCTCAAAGGGTTGTCTACCAAGAGGAGAAAGAACAGTAAAAATCCTGCTGACAGCACATGGGGGTATCTGGGTAGAGATCACGGGTGCGTATATGTATAAGAGACCTACACCCTCAGGAGCTTCATCAAGTTAGATGGATGTTGGATTGTGAAAACAAACCATTGCCTCAGTAACTGATGTATGAGGATAAGTGTGTGTTTTCCCTACGTTCTTAGTCTCTCCTTTTATGTGCTTCTTTAACACTCTTTTCGGAAGCACTCAATTCTCCAGGATCCCACTGTCATGCCCAGAAAAATGGTGGTTCAATAGCTCTTCACTGCAACTACATATGTGTATGTATACACATGTGCACATCCATCTAACTCTAGTGCGTGAACTGAAACACCTGCCGACTCTAATACCTGCTGTGGAGTAAGCAACACAGAAGCTAGAGTTTCAGGGCAGCAAGCCCTAAACTGCTTTCTTTGGCTGTTTCCTCTAAGATTCCCTGTTGTACTTAATTCAAAAGTCTTAGGGTATTTCTGTACTTGCTAGATATTTGATTCATTACATATGTCCTAAGAACCAGGGGAACATGGCAGATGAAGAAAACAGCACAATTTCCCTTTTAAGCCTTAAAAGGAGGCACACTAGGGATGGACATGAAGTGGTCCAAGGTTAAGAATGAGAAAGTTCTTATTTCAACTGATGAAACCAAGGGAACCCCAGCATCCCAATTTTTGATCTCTCTCTAGGGTCACTATTATGCTAAGCAGACTAAACAATCAGGAAAATTGACTTCCTTCCTCTGTAAGACTACCTAGTTCTTACAGTAGCCATAGAACCAGGTTAGTGTTTGACTATGAAGTATCTGGGACAATTACTACCTAGGATAATGGACCCACAGATTTGGGTATAGAGGTGGGGTATGAAAAAATAGTCAAAGCTAGAATCACAGAAGGTAAGGATAAGCAAGATAAACACATAAGTAAAACCTGCTAAGTAATACTAAAAGCAAAATTCAATTAGAAAAAGTGCGATGGTTCAGGAAAAAATCCTGAGACACCAGCTATGAACTACCACTAAAGGGGAAGTGTTCGTGTTAATAGGCTTCCTCGGGGAAGAGGAAACTGGGACAGATGGGACAGCCATTATCATCCTAATAACTCATCATTGTCTGAAACCATACTAATTATACCTCTTGTCCTAGTTTTTACAAAATTGGGGAGAGTAAGGATACAGGAACACTCTTTCCAGACAAGGGGGTCATCAGAAAACCTCCCTGGCATAATTTTACCATTCCCAGAACTCTCTTTGTAATATTCTATACCAGAGTTTCTGGACCAAACAGAAGTCACTGTCATTTCCTGTCCAATAATGCAAGCTTAGTAGGAAAAGCCCTGGACTTGGATTCACAAAAAAGCTGGATACAGTTCTGGTTTAGGATCTTAATTTTTTACCCCCTGTGTATCCCTGGCTGTCCTGGAACTGGTTCTGTAGATCAGGCTGGTCTTGAACTTGGAGATCCACCTGGGTTTAAAAGCAGGTTAACTCCTACCTCTGAGCAGGGTGGATACTAATCAACAGAAAGGTCTTTAGTCCCCCAAGGCTCTAACACAGACCTCGATTAGCATAAATGAAGCTTATACTAATTTGGGAGACAGCAGAGACTTCAGAGAAATAGATTTCTTTCTTGACTTTCATTCTAGTATGTAAGTGGCCTATGTACAATTCTGGCTTAGAGATAAAGTTGAGTCATTAAAACCACAAGCTGACTAAATCACAGCTGGAAATAGGAGCTGTAATACAATCACAAGGATTCTTCCCCTTGACACTCAAGCCATTGTTCTCCCACACCCTGCAGACCACAGCAATTGACATGGTACTTTTAATGAACCAGCCCTGATAGTAATGCTCCTCTTCCAAGTCCTCAATGGGTCTTTGTGTAGGGTCACTCCTTCATGTCTCTGGAGGCTCTAGGGAAAAATCCAGTGTCTTTGAATAGAGACAGCTGCCTCTGGGAATGGGAAAGACTGTAAGGCAGATAAGCATGACAGTTTTCTGGTTCTTTGGCTCTCAGCACTTGTCATGAGCAGTGCTTCTCAACCTGTGGGTCTTAACCCATTTGGAGGTCACATAGCAGATATCCTGCATGTCAATATTTACATTACGATTCAGTAACAGTGATTTGGGATTTCCCTCTGTATACTGTGATTACCATTGATAAATAAAGGAACTGCTTTGGGCCTATAGCTGAGCTATTAGGGGAACAGAGCTAAGTAAGAGGGGAAAACTAAATGGAATGCTGGGGAAAAGGAGGCAGAGAGAGAAGCCATGGAGCCGCCAGAGACAGACACTGGGAACTTTACCCGGTTAAGCCACTGCCACGTGGTGATACACAGATTAATGGAAAGGGGTTAAATTAAGATGTAAGAATTAGCCAATAAGAAGTTAGAGCTAATGGGCCAAGCAGTGATTTAAATAATATGGTTTCTGTGTGATTATTTTGGGGCTAAGCAGCCTGGAATGAAACAAGTGGCCTCCTCCCCTACATAACAGTAGCAAAACTGCAGCTATAAAGTAGCAACAAAATAATTTCAGGATTGATGGGGTCACCATAACACGAGGAACCATGTTAAAGAGTGGCAACATTAGGAAGGTTGAGAACTGCTGGTCATGGGGACAGTTAAGAGGTAGCCAGACAAAGAGCAGAGCAGCTAGGTCCAGCAGCCTTGGAGGGAGCTTGCGACCCCTGGGACCTCTGTACTTTGAGAATGGGGCCTTCAAAACTCCAGTCTTTTTCTTTGAAGAAAAGATCCTAATCCTTGGTAAAATACTCTGAAGCCACTTTCTGTTATGCCTGATGCAAGGCCACACCCTTTAGATGATGTGCTAGTACCCAAGTCTAAACAGCTCACAGTGTAACTAGGAGTGTTTTAGAGGGTCTCCCAGATGTTTGGTAATGTTAGTAAACCAGATCAGAAAAACAAGATTACAAGCTGAAGCAAAACTATGCAGTCCTTGTTTTCAACTTCTTTTGATTTTAGTATTTCTGGTAAGTCCCCTAGAAATGTCTTTCTAACTGGGAGATAGTACTCTGACTAAAATCAGGTACTCTACTGAAAAGGTAGTTCTGAAAAAAAATCTTTTTCTCTACAAGCAAGTCCTGTTTTTCACTAGGAAAGCAGTAGAGAATGGGGCATCCCCAGCAGAGGGAAGTCATTGATGCCTGACTGCTTGTACAGGAAGCATCTGGGTCTCAAGTACAATTCCTCAGGAAAAGGCTTAGAAGGGAATTCCCCACCAAAGTCTGAAGCAGGGCTGGGCTTAGTTAAGAGGCTCATGGAGACAGCACAGTGAGATGCATGGTACTTTTGATGCAGGAAACAGTGCCGTGAGAACCTCTACAAAAACTAAATACCCAAGGAGTGCTGTTAGCTGTACTCTCCATACAAAGGCCTATCTATAAAACTGCAAGTCCTAACCAGAGTTCTAAGCCCTTCCTTCATACCAGCTTCTCCTTCTAAGGGTCCTCCTTCCAGGTATGTCAGCACTGTAGGTCCAGAAACATCACTGTTATCTAGCCATCTTCTCTCTACAGCAGTTTCCAAGTGAAGCTCATAGCAAATGTGTCTACAGAGTGGCCAGCAAATGGGGGCCAGGCTTCAATTTTGCCAAAGATGCTTCTGTAGTAGCTCTTACCCTTTGACAGAAAGAAGCCATCACACATCTAGGCCTCCAAAGAGTCCTAGTGAGGACTTACTAATGTGGAAGGAAGAGGCCTAGATGATCCATCCTTAGTGCACAGAAATGGGAAGTTTCTAAACCCTGGAACATCACTCTGTTCTTCAGCCCTCCACTAGCATGACCAGGAGCAGAGGCCCCACATCCCCTCCCCTCACCCAATTGGGTTCCATTTTTTTTTTTACTTACCTTGACGGGGCCCTCTCTTTCGTCGGAATGCTGCCCCAGACTGCAGAGCTTCCAAAAGACTGTCCATCACACCCGTCTCATCTCCCTCTGTCATGGACAAAGACAGAGGTGTAAATTCTTCAGCCAGACCAGCATAGCAAACACCAAGCTGAACATGAAGTGCAAGCTGCTGAATGGCTGCCCCTCCCCCACACTGGCTGGCAGCTCAAAACAGAAAGGTTCACCCTCTCAGGTTTGTTTGAGAGTGCCTGAAAACGCACTGGCCGCCAGCGCAAACCCTGGGGCACTTACTGCAGTGTCATCCCACTCTCACTAATCAGGACCAGCACAGACTCCTAGGACTGTAACCTGAGTAAGCAGAGACCACAACTATAAACCAAAAGGCAGCTATGACAGGCAAGGTGACCATGCCTATATTCCCAGTACTTGGGAGGTGTGTGTGTGTGTGTGTGTGTGTGTGTGTGTGTGTGTGTGTGTGTGTGCAAAGAAACTGTTGTAACTATTATCAGTCCCAGTGTTTGCATGAACCACTGAGGGCTTAGGCTTCAGAGAAGGGTTAAAGAAAGAGAGCCCAATGGTCAAGACTGTATTTCACATAACTACTGCTTACAGTAGTTGTATCTTCCTTGAAGACAGCTCTGCATGTAAAAGCTGAAAGTAGCCTGGCTGGAATGCAAAGAGTTAATGTAGAATCCCAGTTCTAGCCAGGCTCAGTTTCCATGGCAACAGCTCAGGATAGTGAAATCTGAAACTGAAATCCCAAGGAGCTGGTTGGCTACTAGCTAAAGACTAGGGTGCATTGCTGCCTGCGCCACCTGCTGTCTGAACATCATCAGTGCAGCTGACCTACATTCAATTCCATTTGCACTCAGAATAGGGTAAGGTCCACTACGCCACCTGCTGGCTGGGCCCTTATCCCAAATGCTATTTGGGACTCCACCTTGCACCCATTACTATTCAATAAAGAAGTGGAAAAGCCCTGGAGGCCCAGGGAGAATAGGGAGGGAAATAATGGATGCTTGGTGTAAATTTTAACATCATTAGGGGAACAAAGTTGTTGGCTTAAATACAACAGAGTTAAGGTAAAGAAACTACCCTGCAGGTCTCTGGACTTGTTAATTAACCACCTTTGTTAGTCTCTACTATTTGTGCTCAGCAAATTTTTAAGACTTGTCAGCCCCAAAAAGCCCTCACTCCAGAAGCTCACTGCCCTTAGATCAGCCAGGGCCATGTGTTACATGTGCTACATTTACTGTATTTCCGCTGCCCACAGGAGTAGTGGGGGGCAGGGAATCCTCCACAGGAAAGAAGCAGAGACAGGAAACAGAGGGCCAGTAATTGAGACCATATGCTCAAACAAAGACATGCTTCTGCTGGAGAAAGAGGGTGGCCAGCTTTTCACCCCCTTCCAGAAGTTCAATCCATTTATGGTCTTTCAGATGTGCATACAATATGTTAAGAGGTGATAGGAACACCATATTGGTGAAATAAGGAGAAAGAAGAGCTACTACAAGATGGGAGGAGTCAGGGAAAGATTTTGGAAACCCAAAACATTTAACAGCAGGAATGAGAACAGGTCAGGAAATATTTTGGACAGGCAGAAGCCAAGAGTACGTGGGACAGCAATTCCCAAATCACAAGGGCGATGAGACATAATCCAAGAGCCCGCAAAGGAGAGGAAAAAATTAAACATGTTAAAATCCAGCACCAGGAGGTTGGAGGTAGAAGGTTGCCAAAAATCATTTGCCCTCCGGTGTAGCTCTAGGTTCTAGACAGAGACGCCTGCCGGAAACCCCTTCACATTCCCACCTGCATTCATGTCTATGAGCTGCTCTCGCTTCTGCTGCTTCTCCAGTCGCTCTTTCTCTGCCTTCTCCTTGGCTAGTTTTGCTCTCCGCATCTTTTCTTCGGTTTCGCGGCGCTTCTGATTCTCCTTGACTGCTTGCTGAAGCACAGAGTGGGAGAGGCATGGACAAACAAAACCAGATGGAGGATATGTGGGTACATGTAAACCCACCAATAACCATCAGGAGCCCAATGAAATATTAGCAGTTCACCCATACTCACCAAAAACATATTCCTAAAGTTGTGCAGATCCATAAAGAATTCTTCCACAGACAATTTCTTAGGGTCAAAGACGAAGTAATCGCCTAGCTCCTTATACAGAGTCTCCATGTTGGAGTGCATCATCCGCAGCTTGTTATACTGCTCCTGAGCATCCTTCACAAAGCTGTGCAGCCAGGGAGTAAAGGACCAAGACCAAGAGCAGAGCCAGGCAGGAGAAGCACTCAAAGATGCAGAATGGGCTGTGCAGCGAACACCATATATTACTGCTCATGACGGAGAACAGAAGCATTCTAAATATGCAGAGTGACAAACCATAAGCTATGGCTTACCTATATAATAGAAGCTGCATAGACGACTACAGACACAAGGCTGAGACAAATGCAGATAAAGTACATGATGCAGTTTCTATGTAAAATAAACAACGAGGTGTGAATCAGAAAGTGGCAGTGGTTGGCTCTGTGCAAGGGTGTATCTGAAACAGCAGCGGGCACAGAGTAGGAACTCAGGGACTTTTAGTGAAGGCGGATATGTTTATAACAGGAATGGAACACAGAGTAGGCACTCAGGGATTTGTAGTTTATCTGCAAGGTTTGCATTCCCTTCTACATTAAGTTTACAAATTGTGTATTTAGTGGAAAGAAAAAATTCAAAGGTGAAAACTAAATATTGCTATCATGTATCCTACTCCCCAGAGAAGACTTTCCCTCCCTAGGGATTCAAGTCCTCCAGAAAGGATATAGTCATTTTCTCAACAAACTTGTCCTTTTCATCTGTGGCAGCTGGGAAATTCTGAACATCACGTTCCACATCAGCGATCTGTTTCTTCATCTGATCTAAGTTCTTCTGCAAGTTCTCAGCAGAAACTACATGAGAGAAACAGAAGAACTTACCATCATGAGCTCTCTTAGTCTCACCTTGCAGTCACCCTGCTTAGGTGCTTCCCTTTCTTATCTATGTATGCTCCTCTAGGCTACACATGCTCCTTTCTCTGAGTCACACACTGGTTTTGATCTTTTCAGTAAAAGCATGATTATTTGCTAACTGAACTTCCAACTTTCATACACTGTACAATACTAACAGAAGCAGACTTCATAACATTTTAAAAGAACCCATGGGTCCCCTGAGACCTTGGTCTCATTTATTTCAGGTAACAGGGTTTCAGAAGGAGACATAGGTAGGAACCCAGAAGCAGGGTAGACATCTGTCCCATTTTAACCCGGTGTTTTGTCTAGTTCCAGACAAGGGGACCCTCTGCTTGTTAATCCAGTCTGTCTTTCAGAGTGACAAAAGCTGTGGACCTAGACTGAAAGCACCTGCCTTTCCAGCATCTGTGCATTCGCATGTAGTATTCCAAGGCAGGGAAAACCCTTCCACTGGTACATAGGCTGTCTTCAGCCTCACACTCCTCCCTGTACCTTAGACACCTTAAATATCTAAACTCTCCTTTATTCTCACTTAAAATGATTTAAAGTCTGCAGTGCCCTATTTCTTTCCCCATATAAAGACTTTTAGGCCACAGAAGTGCCTTTTAAGAAAAATTTTCAAATTATATTTATCTGTGTATTTTGAGTGGTGTGTGTGTGTGTATTTGGGTGAGAGGACCACTTGTGAGAGTTGTTTTGTTCCTTCTACTATGTTGGCCCCAGTGACTGAATTCAGGTTGGAAGGCTTAGCTACTCTTTACCTACTGAGCTGTCTTGCTGGCCCAGAAGCAACTTCTAGCTTTCCCTACACTGCCTTACCTCGGCTGGCTTTCTCTACATGTGCAAGTTCATCAGGAAACTTGAGGACATCAGGGTAGTCATTCTCACATAACTCAGCCAAGAAATGCAACAATGTCATCTTCTGATCTGCAGACTTGGTGTCTCGGAGCTTGGGGTGAGAGGAGAAATCATTACTTGTCCCAAATCACCTTAGGCCAATACTGGGCTCCGGTAGCCTTCCCTCTGCCGTCCTGTCTAACCCCATGGTTTACCTTACAGAGGAAGCTGATATTGAAGCCAAATGCACCAGCATTCCTGGAGCCAGCATTCATATAGTTTCCAACAAGCAGTGTGATCTCCAGGAGGTTGGAGAAGTTCTCACTCTTACGGACCTCCTCACATGCAGCAGTAACAGACACAATCTCTGGCTTGATATTCTCAACTTGCTCACTGAATTGTAGCTTGAAGAGAATGGCATTGAGGCGAGGTCGAAGACGGGGCACTGTGCCCATCTAGTGAGGAAGGCAAGAAGTTCCATTATGGAGCTAATGGAGAAGAGACACCAAAAGATACATGCTGAGCCTCCTCTGGGAGACTGTAGCTCCAAAGCAAAGAGGTGGAATGGGGGGAGACATAGAGAAATTGATTGACTAAAAGATTCAAATCAGATCAGAAGCAAAGATCAAGTGACTAGGCTGGTCTCCAAAGGGCAGGGAATAAGGAATTGGAAAAGAGTTGACTGCTGCAGGCCTCACTCACCACCACGCCAAACTGCTCTGACTCAGCCAGATCATCATACTCGTCCTTCAGTTCAGAGAGCATTTTTAACTGTTCTGGCTCTGGCATCTGTTTAATGAGGTTCTGGAAAGAGAGGAGATGCAGTGCGGGGTGAGCTGAAAGCCTGAGCACCGTGACTGGGCCTGAGCCCCATACTCTGGCCAGGGATAATGAAGGAAGCACGGGGGGGGGGCGGCTCGTGTGACGGGGGTTCCTGAGCCTGCTGAGGTACCAGCCCACCAGGGAGGGACACAGCAGCTTCTTCAGCCAGCACTGAGTCAAGACTGCTCAAAGAAGCTCCCGCTCACCAGGCAAGGAGGCAAGGTTGTGTATAGCTGTGCAGAGGAGCCAGCTCTGACAGAACAGCCTTGTTGCTTACCTGGATCATAGATTCGGTGAGAACAGCCTCATTCACCTCCAGGATAACATTCTTAATTTCTTGATAGGGCATGCGGAAGGAACCCAAAAAGATTGCTGCCAGAGAATGAGATAGAAAGACAGGTTCTTCTTATCTTCTTCTCCATTCCAGACCATCCTGAAAGACCACTGTGCCTAGGTAGTTGAAATCCAAGCCCGAGCCCTGTGTTCGAGCTTCTACTGTCACCCATTCCTACACACAAGCCACACCATGCCATGCAGTAGCTCTACTGCTTAGACATTCAAACAGACACCATGCCTGGGATCACAGGACTCTCAAAACCACCCACCTCCTAGTTTAGATACCCTCTCACACAAAGCTGCCATTGCCTTGACCTGTTCATTCTTAAAACAGTCAAGTTCCACTCCGAAGAAGCACACCATGTACTTCAGTTCCCCCATGTTCTAATTTGACTCCTCAGTTTTATCAAGAGTCTTCTCTTGGGGCTGGAGAGACGGTTCAGTGGTTAAGAGCACTGGCGGCTCTTGCAGAGGACCTGGGTTGGTTCTCAGCATCCACAGAGCAGCTCAAAACCACCTGTAACACCAGTTCATATAGATCCAGCATTCTCTTCAGGCCTTCTCAGGTTCTAGGTACACATACACACATGTAGGCCAAAACACTTACACTTATAAAGTCTATAAAAGCAGCTCTTTCACCGAATAGTGGTGGTGCCCACCTTTAATTCCAGCACTTGGGAGGCAGAGGCAGGAGGATCTCTGTGAGTTTGTAGCCAGCCTGGTCTACAGAGTGAGTTCCATCACAGCCAGGACTATTACACAGAGGGAAAAAAAAAAAGCAGCTCTTTCTATCTGACCCTATGCAGCCCTGGCTGTCCTTGAACTCACTGTGTAGATCAGCTTGGTCTTAAACCCAAGAGATCTACCTGAGTGCTGAGATTAAAGGTGTGTGTTACCATAGCCAGCTCTTAAGGTGACCCTAACATCCTTTCCTTCATCATATGCAGTCAAATCTATCTTAAAAAAATCTTCTTTGACTCAATGTTCCCTTCTATTATCAACATTCTGAAAAGACAGTGATCTATTTTTTCAGTATTAGAACTTTCACCTATTATGTCCTCGCAAAGCCAATGAAAAGACAGCACCCAGTGAGTGCACTCTATAAAAAGTCCTATCTTGTCATCCCTGACTCAAATCTACTAGCCACTCTGTTCTTCGTGAACTTACCTCACTCAGCTTCCACATTTGCTCAAGTGTCATTGTCCTTCACCTCCCCAAGCACCAGGAGCTCTGTCTTTCTGCCCTGTGCCTTGCCTTTTCATCCACATTACCTTAGTCTTAGGTCCTGATCATCTCATTAATTTAAAACAGTTCGTCTTCCTTCCTACTCTTCTCCTAACTCAGAAACTGAGCCTGAAAATCACTTGCCAGAGCAGTCTTCCCAAAGCCAACAGAAAGCTGTAACAGCCACTTTCCTGATTAAAATCTCCTCAGCAACTCCCATGCTGTAATGACCTGCAGTTCTGACAGCACCCAGTCCTCTCACCCTCCTGAAGTGAGCTAGCTCTTCCCTTAACTCCTTCTAGAACGGTCTTCAACCCACTTTAAACAGCACCTTCTTGAGAACACTCTCAGTCTTCCCTTCAGCACTCATCATGTGGTGTGAAGCCTTCTTGCTGGTGCTTGCCTAGGTATTCTAACACACCTTTCTGGCGGCAGCCACCTTCAGCCACTCTTTTGTTTTCCTGTCTCCACCAAACATATAAGTCAAGAGGACAGAGATTGTCTTGACTTAGCTTTGTATTTTTAGGATGAAACAGGCACTTTTGCCTTCTAGACTGTTCTACTCTCAAACAATCTAATTGTATGCCCTCCTATCCTAGTTCTAAGGAACTGAAACAGGGCCTAGGATGTGCTAGGCTAATGTTCTACTGCTAACGACACCCCCAACCCCTCAATTCCTTGGTTTTTTCTTTTCTTTCATTTTGCAAAGTGAATATAGATTTTTGGTTTTTTTTTTTTTTTTTGGTTTTTCAAGATAGGGTTTCTCTGTAGCTTTTGGAGCCCGTCCTGGAACTAGCCCTTGTAGACCAGGAACTAGCTCTTATAGACCAGGCTGGCCTCGGACTCACAGAGATCCGCCTGCCTCTGCCTCCCGAGTACTGGGATTAAAGGTGTACACCACCACTGCCCGGCTGAACATAGATTAAGAAGTGAGAAAGGCCGGGCAGTGGTGGTACACACCTTTAATCCCAGTACTCGGGAGGCAGAGGCAGGCGGATCTCTGTGAGTTCGAGGCCAGCCTGGTCTATAAGAGCTAGTTCCAGGACAGGCTCTAAAACCACAGAGAAACCCTGTCTCGAAAAACCAAAAAAAAAAAAAAAAAGGAGAAAGAACTCACACGAGTGGGAGGGGTCACAAAGGAGAAATAATGACCTGATTCCTTTTTAAACTATTTCCCATTTTAATATCATTCCATTGAGAACAATGTACTAATGTCTTTCTTCTATCATTTTCTAAAATAACAATTACTCATGCTTTATATTCCTAGACACACTCTTAGGAACAAAAATTAACATTACTTTAGTCTCTATAAAAAGACATCACTAACTTGACAGTGGTGGAGGCATGTCTTTAATCCCAGCACTCAGGAGGCAGAGGCAGGTGGATCTCTGAGCTTGAGACCAGCCTGGTCTATAGAACGAGTTCCAGGACAGTCAAGGCTACACAGACAAACACCCTGTCTCAAAAAACCAAATCAAACCAAACAAACAAACAAAAAATGGGGGGATGAGGGGGATGGGGACATCACCACAGACTTTCACTAGGTTATATGATCAAATATAATATAAAAACTATGCTTGCTTTTGAAGCATATACTACAACTGGAATGATCAGCATGGTCCTGTGCAAGAAGGACATGCACATTTATGGAGCATTACTTAATTTTTAGTGTAAAAGTTTTGTTTTTTGAGATAGGGTTTCTCTGTGTAGCCCTGGATGTCTTGGAACTTGCTCTGTAGACCAGGCTGGCATCGAAATCATAGAGGTCTGCCTGCCTCTGCCTCTACCTCCCAGAGTAAAGAAAAAAATACACACACACACACACACGTATAAAGACTTATTGTCTTACTACATCACTCTGAATACCTATGGGTATGTGTACTAGTTTGGGTGATTTTGTACGAGTCATAACATCTGAACTTTAGTTTTCTCATTTGGAAAAGTAAACAGTAACTATAAGATTATGAAAGAGCTTATGGAATATATACTCCTTCATTTATACAACACATGACTAGCATGTACCTAATAGAGCCTGTCACATGCCAGACTCTCAAATATTAGTTGACCAAAAAATTAGTATCTGTATTACTCAGCATAAAGGAGGTACAGACTGATGGCTGAAATGAACAACAAGAAGGATAACATTGATCCTAACCACAAGTCAGGCAGTAACTATGTCAACTTGTGTGACATGCTGGAGTGAACATGTGGAAGGCTCTCCAAGTGTAGAAGGCCCTTCGACCTGAATTTTCTCACTAACTGCAGTTCTCAGTCCAGGGGCAAGTCAGAACAGAAGAAACACGGTAGCATGTGCTTAATTTTCTGGGGTTACTGATCCTCCTCTGACAGTATAAGATTTACCTCACTCATTCTAAATGTAATCATTTTAGTTGAACTGAAGTCACAACAGCAGCTACACTCCTTATCAGCAAGTAGAAGGAAATGCACTGAGGCTGAGACCCTGCGGGAAACGTCCTGTTGACGCGATTGAAAGAAGAACACTGAAGAAGTTTGCCAGGCATAATTCTGTCCACCTAAAACCCCAGCACTCCTAGGCTGAAGTATAAGGATTATCAGTTCAAGGACAGACAAGTTATACAGCAAGATCCCATCTCAGTCCCTCCCCAACCCTCCGTAAAAAAAAAAAAAAGGAAACTCTGAGGTTAAAACCTGAGTCCTGTGTCCTCTTAGCTCTATAACTAGATACAATCCTAAAACCTTCACCTGCTTGACATAAAGCTGAACACTTGTCAATCATGCTGTGCTACTGAAGGATTTGATGAGATACTCTTTGTGCTCTGCCTGACACAGAGCAGGTACTCAACAAGAGGCGTTTCACACCAAGGGACCTTAGACTCAGGAATACCTTTGTGGGGCAATAGTATATGGGCCCCAGACCCTGACACACCTTCACAATAGTAGATGCTGGAAACATAAGAATTACTCACAGAGATTCTGGGATGTCTTTGAGTCCAACACTTTTAGCTCTTTTACTTTTTTCTTTTGCACAGATTTCTTTTCTTCTCCACCTTCTTGATCCTTCTTGGCTAGCAAGGGAAATTAGAAAAATACCATTAAGGATACACCACCTCTGTGCGTTACTGAATTACAACTGTCCTGGAAGAATGGCCTTCACTCCTATCTCTCCATTGTATTCCTTCAAGGCTAAATCTCATTAGCCACTCCTTCTATAGCTAAATGAACCCACAAGAATATCTCCTTTTCATTCTGCAATAGTCACAATAATGCTTTCCTTCTTAAGTAGAATCTACCTACAGGGAACAGCTAACTCTCTGCGAAGAACCAAGAGTAAATATTTTAGCTATTGTAAGCCATATGGTCTGTCTCAACTTAAATATGTGTACCAGTGCTTTACCTACATTGTCTGTTTATACACTGTGTGTGTACTGAACCCAGAGGCCAGAAAAGGGTGTCAGATCTTTTGGAACCAGAGTTACAGACAGTTGTGAGCTGCCATGTGGGTGCTGGGAATCAAACCTAGGTCCTCTGGAAGAGCAGCCAGTGCTCTCAGCTGCTGAGTTTATCGCTCCAGCCTCCACCTCTGTCTCAGTTTCAGTTCTACTATTGTAGCGTGAATATATGCATACATACCAGTACATAAATAAATGCCATGGCCATGTCCTAATAAAACTGCATTCATTCAAAAACATTCTGTAATATAGCTTGGTAACCCCTACACTAAGCGTCCCTTACCAAAAAGCTTCACTATCTTTCAAAGTCCACTTTGAACATGACTTTCCCTATAAAAATAATTTGTTTCTCCAACTGCTTATGATCTCTCTTAAATCACTGTTGAACCTGAACAAAAAGAAGTATAATAAACTCCTTTCCTTCCATACTCCTCTTCACTATTCAAAGCAACATATTCACCCCTTCCCACAAGTCTTCCCTAATAAATGCACCTACTCTCTGCTTTGATAAACAAATTTTCACTCTATTTGTGATCTGTACCTTATTCAATATTGTTTAAAATGTTTCGTGACATATATGTACCATCCTGATTGTTTTTTAAAGTCCTTTAAGTGTGGAGATTTTCTCATCTCATTTCAAATTCTCATCTCAATTTTGAGCTTCAAGGATACAGGAGAACTATTTCATTACCATTTCTTCAACAGTTAACTATAGCAAAATTCACTAAAAATGATCAGCACTAGCTCTTGAGGAGGGAAATAGGGACCACACTAGGTAGACATAATAAAAATAAATACTGGAAATTCCACAAGAATAGGACTGAGCCAGCGACCTAGGCCAGAGTAGGTCTGAGGCAGGAAACGCCAAAAAGAGCAGGGATGAGTAGGCCTGGGATAGTGAACTCCAGGAGAGCAAGGAACGGATCCAGACCAGGGTCATTTGCGGAAGCAGGACTGGGTCAGCAACCTAGGCCAGAGGAGCGGGACTGAGCCAGGTACCTAGGCTGGAGTGTGCCTGAGAAAGCAAGTTCCATGGGAGCAGGAGCGGATCCAGACCAGGGACATTTGCAGAGGCAGGACTGAGCCAGGGAACTCTACAGGAACAGGTACAGGGGAGCAAATGCTGAGCAAGTGGGCCAGAGCCAGAGACTGCTGTGGGTCCAGGCTTAAATCTGGGACCTTAGAGGGAGTAGACCTGAGCCAGGACCCCTGTGGGTCTGGGCATGAGTCTAGGACCTCAGAGGAACTAGACCTGGGCCTGAGTCTGGGACCTCCGAGGGAGTAGGCCTGAGCCAGTTTCTCTGCAGTCTGGGTGCACTCAAGTCTGGGAACTCTGAGGGAGTAGATCAGAGACCTTTACAGGAACAACCCCAAGACAGGGACCTCTGCAGGAGCGTATCCAGACTAGGGACATTTACAGAAACAGGTCTGAGCCGACAACCTAGGCTAGAGCAGGCCTGAGACAGGAAACTCCACAGGAGCAGAGCAAAACCGGGAGCACTGAGCAACCTCCAGGAACACGGAGTGACCAATGAGGAAACTAGAACTGTGGCACTGACTATACCACAAGAACAACCATCTGAGCCTTGGATTTACTGACACCTAGAGGATCAATCACCAGAATCACTGACAGCCTCAATCACACCAAACAGAGGAAAAGATGAGTAGACAAAATAAGAACACATGCAACACCACAAAGAGCAACACGATACCAGTAAAATCTAGAGACCCTACAACAGCAAGACTTCAACAACCAAAAATAGATGAAGCAGAAGAAAATGACCTTGGGCTGGAGAGATGGCTCAGAGGTTAAGAGCACTGGCTACACTTCCAAAGGTCCTGAGTTCAATTCCCAGCAACCACATGGTGGCTCACAACCATCTGTAATGAGATATGGTGCCCTCTTCTGGCCTGCAGGGACATATGCAGGAAGACCACTGTATACTTAATAATAAATAAATAAACGGTTTTTATAGAAAGAAAGAAAGAAAGAAAGAAAGAAAGAAAGAAAGAAAGAAAGAAAGAAAGAAAGAAAGAAAGAAAATGACCTAAAAAACTTCATGAGAATGCTTGAAACTCTTATGGAGGAAATGAGAAATTCCTTCAAAGAAATGGGGGAAAAGACAAAAAATTGGAAGACATCAGTAAATCCCTTAAAGAAAACCAAGAAAAAGCAATCAAACATATGAAAGAAACTATTCAAGACTTGAAAACTAAAATAGAGACAATAAAGAAAACACAAGCAGAGGGAATTATAGAAACAGAAATCATGAGAAATGATCAGAACCACAAACGTAAGCATAAAGAGCAGAATACAAGAGATGGAAGAGAGAATCTCAAGCGCTGAAGATATAATAGGGGAAATAGACTCACCAGTCAAAGAAAACATTAAATCTAACAAAAGATTAATCCAAAATATCCAGGAAATATGGGACAATATGAAAAGACCAAACCTAAGAACAACAGATAAAGAAGGAGAAGTTCAACTCAAAAGCACAGAAAATATGTTTAATACTTTCAGTAATGTAGCAGGATATAAGATTAACTCAAAAAAAGCAGTAGCCCTCCTGTACACAGATAAGTGGTCTGAGAAGGAAATCATAGAAACATAACCCTTCACAATAGCCACAAATAACAAAATATCTCAGAGTAACTCTAACCAAACAAGTGGAAGTCTTGTATGACAACTTTAAATCTTTGAAGAAAGTGAAAGACTTGTATGACAACTTTAAATTTTTGAAGAAAGAAATTGAAGAAGACACCAGAAAGTGGAAAGATCTCCCATGCTCTTGGGTAGGCAGAAGTAACAGTAAAAATGGCAATCTTACCAAAAGCAATCTACAGATTCAACGCAATGCCTACCAAAATCCCAGCAAAATTCTTCACAGACCTTGAAAGAACGGTACTCAACTTCATATGGAAAAACAAAAAACCCAGGATAGCCAAAACAATCCTGTGTTGATGAAGAGGCGGGCCTGCTTTCCTTCCCAGCCGCCCGGCTAGCTTAACCGCCGAAAAAAAAAATCACACAGAAATTGTATTAATTAAATCACTGCCTGGCCCATTAGCTCTAGCCTCTTATTGGCTAACTCTCACATTTTGATTGACCCATTTCTATTAAATCTGTGTGTCACCACATGGCTGTGGCTTACCAGCAAGACTCTAACCTACGTCCATCTCAGGCAGGAGATTCATGGTGTCTTGACTCTTCCCTTCTTCCCCCCAGCATTCCATTCTGTCTACTCCGCCTACCTAAGTGCTGCCCTATCAAAAGGCCAAGGCAGTTTCTTTATTCAACCAATGAAAGCAGCCCATAAACAGAAGGACCTCCTACACAATTTCCCCTTTTTCTGTTTAAACAAAAAGGCTTTAACTTTAACAAAGTAAAATTACATATAACAAAACAGTTATCGAGCAAGAATTACAGTTACATATTTATATCTATTTTAGCTTTTATCATAACAAAGGAAAACTATAACTATTCTTCAACTCCATCAAAGACTCCAGAAGGATTTAATATTACCTAAGTAAACAGGAAGTACATTGTAAGCAGCTTTCAAAACTCTAGAAATGACAGAGACATCTTGCTGCCTGGAAAGTCACCCAAAGTTATTCTGTACCATTGGGGCATCCATCTTCAGCCTACAGGTCCATAGTATCCAGCAGACTTTTTCATGAAGCAGGAAATTTCAAAGACAATTTAGTCACTTTCTTCTGTGTCCTGCAGAATGTCTCGCAGACTCTTTCATGAAGCAGGAACCCCGAAGGATCATCTCACCTTTAGGCAAGTTCAGCAGTCCTCCTTCTGCGGGTTCTTCGTGTCCAGTTTATGCAACAGTCCAGGCAAGAGCAGTTTCTTGCCCAAATGGCTAACCAACTCCATAAGGAGCCTCTTCTGGAGGCATCACAATCCCTGACTTCAAACTCTACTACAGAGCTACAGTACTGAAAACAGCCTGGTATTGGCATAAAAACAGATAGGAGGACCAATGGAACCGAATGAAGACCTGGATATTAATCTACACACCTTAGAACCCCTGATTTCTGACAAAAAAAGCAAAAAATATCAAATGGAAAAAAGCATATTTAACAAATGGTGATGGCATAATTGGATATCAACATGTAGAAGAATGAAAATAGATCCATATCTATCACCATGTACAAAACTCAAGTCCAAATGGATCAAAGACCTCAACAACACAAAGCCAGCCACACTGAACCTATAGAAGAGAAAGCGGGAAGTACACTTGAATGCACTGGCACAGGAGACCACTTCCTAAATATAACCCCAGTAGCACAGACACTGAGAGAAACAATTAATAAATGGGACCCCCTGTAACTGAAAAGCTTCTGTAAAGCAAAGGCTACAGTCAACAAGACAAAACGACAGCCTACAGAATGGGAAAAGATCTTCACCAACCCCACATTAGACAGAGGTCTTATCTCCAAAATAAACAAAGAACTCAAGAAATTGGTCATCAAAAGAACACATAATCCAATTTAAAAAATGGAGTACAGACCTAAACAGAGAACTCTCAACAGAGGAATCTAAAATGGCTGAAAGACACTTAAGGAAATGTTCAACATCCTTAGTTATCAAAGGTATGCAAATCAAAACAACTCTGAGATTCCATCTTACACCTGAAAGAATGGCCAAGATCAAAAACACTGATGACAACTTATGCTGGAGCGGTTGTGGGGTAAAGGGAACACTCCTGCATCGCCGGTGGGAATGCAAGCTGGTACAGCCCCTATGGATGTCAGTATGGCGATTTCTCAGAAAATTAGGAAACAACCTTCCTCATGACCCAGTAATACCACTTTTGGGTTTATATCCAGCTGAATTGTGCCACAAAGACATGTGCTCAACTATGTTCATAGCAGCATTGTTTGTCATAGCCAGAACCTGGAAACAACGTAAATGTTTCTCGACTGAAGAATGGATAAGGAAAATGTGGTACATTTACACAATGAAGTAGTACGCAGCAGAAAAAAACAGTATCTTGAAATTTGCAGGCAAATGGATGGAGCTAGAAAACATCATTTAGAGTGAGGTAACCCAGACCCAGAAAGACAATTATCATGTGTACTCACTCATAAGTGGTTTTTAAACACAAAGCAAAGAAAACCTGCCTACAAATCATGATCCCAGAGAACCTAGACAATAAAGAGGACCCTAAGAGAGACATACATAGGTCTCATCTACATGAGAAGTAGAAAAAGACAAGATCTCCTGAGTAAGTTGGGAGCATGGGGACCTTGGGAGAGGGTTGAAGGGGAGGGGAGAGGAAGAGATGGGAACAGAGAAAAATGTAGAGCTCAATAAAAATCAATAAAGTTTTTAAAAATATACTGTCATATACTGGAGGAAACAGGGACCACAATGGGTAGACATACTGTCAAATACTGTTGTATACTGGAGGAAACAGGGACCATACCAGATAGATGTAACTGTATAATGTAAAGTGGTGTCAGCTTCTTAGCCATATAGCAATAGCTCTGAAAGTCAATCAACTGCTTCTGAGTAGAGGAATGGCAGAATTTTCACATAACCCCCTTTTTTGATTGTTTTTGAGACAAGATTTTACTAAATAGCTCTGGTAGATCCAGAACTCTTACTCTGTAGATCTGACTGGCCTTAAACTGTCAACAGTCCTCCTACCTCTGCCTTCCAAGGAGTGTGATTACAGACATGTACACTAACGCCTGGTTATAACATAAGTCATGTTTTTACAACATTAACAATAACCAAGTTAAATGACAAAGGTACACAAAACTAAGTCTCCCTTGGGCTAGGTGTACAGGTTAGTGATAGAGCATAATGCCTAGTACTGTAGGGAAAATGCCATTTATTCCTCTGACCTAGGAGTTCCAATTCAAGAAACAAAAACTGTTAGATATGTGAAGATTTATCACTTCAGCAATAATGTATTTGAGACCTTAACTAGTGGCGGGTTGTGCTGAACTATAGGAATAAGACAGACTAACAAAGACAAGAATATGCCTCATTCTAATAAAGTAAAGCAGACTATGTCTTCCAATAGATCTATTATGTTATATGACAGTAAGGGCTGTGAAAAGAAAATCAAGCAGGGAAGAGAACTAGAGATTTAGCAGGGGGATAGATTGAAACCTTAGGTGAGTGGTTGGGAAAATGGCTGACAAATGAGAGGTAACATTTGAGTCAAGACCATTAGAAGGTAGAAGAATAAGCCTGAGTCAGTTGATCTTGGTTGTCAACCTGACTACATCTGGAATCAACAAAAATCCAAGCTGCTGGGCATAATTGTGAAGGATTTTCTCCCCACCTCTAATCCCCTTCGTTTGTGTTTTGAGACAGCCCTGGCTGTCCTCAACTCTATAGACCGGGCGGGCCTCAACTCAGAGATCCACTTGCCTCTACCTCCCAAGTGCTGGGATTAAAGGAGTGTGCTATCATGCCCAGAAGGTTTACATTTTATGTTTCCAATTTTTTATGTGTAGAGATCTATGTAATTTGAGATATGTACCATGTAAGTGCTAATAAGTCAATAAAATACAGTAGTATAAAGCTAAAATAGAGTGATAGGGTAGAAACATGTCTAGTGACTACAGAAATGGAAAAGTGTCATGGATAGGTGCGATATACTTAGAGCACTAAAACCAACTCACATCAATGAACAGAGGATGGTCTAATTCAGGGACTGGTTAGCTTCTGATTGAAGAACTATAGATGGTGTCTCCTTGACACATGCTGAAATTTAGAGTCATTTGGGCAGAGGAAATCTCAGTTGAGAAAATGCTCTCACCAGATTGGTCAAGCATGTGGTGCATTTTCTTGATTAATGACTGATGTGGGAGAGCCCAGCTAACTGTGTGCAGTACCACCCTTGGGCTGATGGTCCTGAGTGCTGTAAGAAAGCAGGCTAAGCAAGCCATGAGGAACGAGCAATGCTCCTTCATGGTTTCTGTTCCACATTCCTGCTCTCTTATAAGCTGGAAGGTAAAACAAGCTCTGTCCTCCCCAAGTTGCCATTAGTCACAGTGTTTCATCATATCAGTAGAAACCCTAACTAAGGTAGATGATAATAATTCATCTTAGCACATCTACTCAGTTCTGCTGGTAAAATATGAAAGTAGAGATCCATAAGGACTATTTGTAGATGGCTGTGATCCAAAAACACTTTAGTGAAAAGACAGACTGGCTACAAATGCTGATTCCTGATCTAATCCATAGTGCTGAAACAAGTGACTCTCCTCTTCGACAATAAAAGAAAAAAAAAAAGAGGATACATATTTGAGAGAGATCAAGGCAAGCACATGGGAAAGTTTAAAGGTAAGAAAGGGAAGGGAAAAATGATGTAATTATAATCTCAAAAAAACCATAACAAGAAGTTAAGATGGTATGAAAGACAGCCTGGGGCTGGTGAGATGGCTCCATGGGTAAAGGCACTTGCCTCCTGGATGGAACCCACATAGTAGAAGGACAAAATGGATTTTCACAAGCTGTTCTCTAGTCTCCATATGTGTGCCATGGTGCATGTGCACTCCTCTACCACACACAATCTATGTTTTAAACAAAAGATAGTCTCCATGACATTAAAAATATTCCAATATAATGAAAATAAATAAATATATAAGGAAATGACAACTTAAAGGAAAATTATCTAAAAATGTTGTTTTAATGTTCAGAAAAACACCCTGAACACATAGAACAGTTGCTAAGAAGTAGTGAATTGATCAAAAGTAAATAAATACTGGAGGACTGCTTCAATACCACTCTGATGGCTCTGCCCAGAGTAAGGAGTGCAGTACAGCTCTCCTCATTAATTAAAAGGATTCACCTTGAGTGTGAATATGAACCTAGAAACGATAAACCAGGGGCACACCAGGCAGTTCCAAAACAACAGACAAGTCCTGATACAGCTCAAACCCTGACTACCTCAAAGTGGTCACCCTCACCCTTCTAGAGAATACCTAAGACCCTTTCCAGATAGTGTTAACACCATCTGGAGTTGCTATAATTTCTTATGTACAATATCTAGCCTTAAATCAGACTTACAAGGCATGCCAAAAAAAATCCAAATTTGAAGGAAAATAAAATCCAATTGACACACAAAATATTGCCCAGATAATGGAGCAAGTACACAAGGATTTATAGCCATACTTAATCACTTGTGGTGGAGGCTCATAGCTTGTGCTGGTTGGTTTTTATTAACTTGACACAAACTTAGAAACATTTGATCTCAACAGAAATAATTTCATCAGATCACCTGTAGGCAAGTCTGGAGAGCATTTTTGTGATTAATGATTGTTGTGTCTGGCTCACTGTAGGTGGTTCTGGGCTGCATAAGAAAGCAGACTGAGCAAGCTATGTAAGGCAAGCCATACAGAACAAGGCAGTAAACACTGTTCCTCCATGGTCTCTGCTTAAGTTCATGCCTGGAACTCCCTTCATGAAGGACTGTAGAATAACACAAAGCCTTTCCTTCCCAAGGTGCTTTGTGGTCATGCTGTTTATCACAGTAATAGAAACCAAACTAAGACACACCTATAAACCACCATTAAGAGGGGGTGAGACAGGACTACCACTGTGAGAGCTCAAGGCCAGTCAGAGCTACAAAATTGAGATTCTTTCTTTAAATAAATAAAAATTTAAGAATAAAATAACTATAGGTAATACATTCAAGAAAATTGATGTGGTGAAAAAGAAAAACAACTCAGAAGGAAAGCATGAAGTAGGTAGTCAAAACCAAGTTCTGGTGCTGAGTTGGCTAGTCAACCTGACACAAACCTAGAGTCATCTGAAAGAAGGGAACTTTAACTGAAGGATCATCTATCTCATCAGATTGCCTGCAGGTAAGTCTGTAAGGGGCATTTTCTTAATTACTGATGTGGGGAGGCCCTGCCCATTGTGGGTGGTACCACCTCTGGGCAGTAGAAGAAGGCAGGCTGAGCAAGCAATGGAGAGGAGTTAGTAAGCAGCATTCCTCCATGGTTTCTGCTTCAGTTCCTGCCTCAACTTCCCTCCTCCTCCATGGCTTCTGCTTCAGTTCCTGCCTCAACTTCCCTTCATGATGGATTCTACGCTGTAAAATAAAATAAACTCTTTCATCCTCAAGTTAGTTTTGTTCAGTGTTTTATTTTGGCAACAGAAAGCAACTAAAGGAAGCTGGATGGTAGTGGTGCACAGCTTTAGTCCCAGCACTCTGGAGGCAGAGGCAGGTAGATCTCTGTGAGTTCAAGGCCAGACTGGTATACAGAGTGAGTTCCAGAACAGCCAAGGCTGCAAAGAGAAACCGTTATTTAGTTGGGGGCTTCACCCCAGTCTCCTGGCATCCATTTTGAAATGTTGGGTGGAAAGTTTCATTTCAAAGCTCCCTCCCCTGGGAGTTGCCTCAGTCCAAATTCCACCTCCGAGAAAGCCCACCAAATGGTGACCTCTCTCCCACAGGCTATTTAAACTGCCCCCCAGAGAATGAACATGTAGTCTCCCGGTTTTCCATGGTCTTTCAGTTCTCTGTTCCCCCGTCCCCATTTTCCAGGGGGTCACGAGGAGTGTTGACAGCCATTAAACCTTGGTATCTTGTCTAATTTGGTCTGATTGGAATTACTGCATTGGCAGAGAGGTTTGTCCCTTAAGGAAAAATACTTAACAACCCTGTCTTGAAAAAGAAAAGAAAGTACTAGAGGAGAAGTTGGTACCAGAAAAGTGGGATTACTGTGATGGTGTTGGCCATGTTGTTTTAGGATTGTGGAAGAGTTTTAGAGCTGAGGGCTGGAAAATCCATTGAATGCCAAGAAAATGCAGATTAGGGAGACCTGACTTATGAAGTTTTGAGGGAAGAGTGGAAGTCCCTCAAGACTCTACAGCAATCATTCCTCTGTTATTAAGAATATTAATATTAAGAATCTATGACTTCTGGTTAGCTGGAGCTGAAGAATCGGGTTATTAATAAGAAGCCAGCACCAATACAGTAAAAACGTTAACTAGGTCAAATGCTGCTGATTAGCCAGGGCTGAAAAATCACTGTGATTAAAAGAGATCAGAATCACCAAGATGAAATCCAAGAAGTATTTCCTCAGGGTCAGCACACAGAAGTTGTGGTCCAGAGGTGACCAAGGCTGCATTTCAAACTAGCAGCTACACTTGGCAATGTGCAAGAATCTCCTCAATGGTAATCGTTTGGAAAGCATGAGGGGTACTGGAGGGCAGCTGAAGCTCAGCACTGTGAGAAGCCAGAAGAGCCACTGGTCAAAGTGCAGCCTCAGCTGCAGTGAGGCTCAGAATTTGAGATACCAGGACTATGGGTTGAGCACCAAGGACAGCAGCAGGCCTGGCATAGAGCCAGCCTGAGCCTATGAAACAAGCTATGTGTGCTGTGCATGGCAGAGTTGGAGAGATGAGGCTGCTCAAGCCCTTTTCTAGCTCAGAAACTCATGAGTCCCAGATGTTAGACACTGAGCTAATTACACTGTTGAATTTTGACTCTGCTCTGATCTCACTGTAACTGTACCCTTTTGAAACCAGTATATAAATTTCTTTATTTTACAGAAACCCACAGTTAAGAGACCTTGGATTTCTAAAGATAACTTGGATTTTTAAATAGCTGGAGTTTTTTTTACAAGACTGTGGAACTTTTAAAAGCTGGGCTATATTATAATACTAATGATATTGCATACTATATTATGATACTAATGTGCCATCTTGGGAATAAACAAGGAAAGGCTATAGTTGAATAATGACATGTTTGTGTGTCAAGCTGAGAAGGGGTCAATTGTACTAGTTAATTTTTGTCAACTTAACACAAACCTAGAGTTATCTGAAAAGAGGGAACCTTAATTGAGAGATTACCTCCATGGGAGTGCATGCAGGTAAATATGTGGAAGCATTTATTAATGATTGATGTGGGAAAGAACAGCCCACAATAGACAGGGACACCACTGGGCAGGAGATCCTGTATAGTACAGCAAACTGAACAAGCCACGGACAGAAGCCAGTAAGCAGCGTTCTCCCATAGTCTTTGCTTCACCTCCTGCTTTCACTTCCCTTCCTGATGGACTGTAAGCTGTAGGATGAAATGAACCCTTTCCTCCCCAAGTTGCTTTTGGTCATGGTATTAATCACAGCAACAGAAAACAAACTAAGATAAATGTCATCTCAAAAATGGTGAAAAATTGCAATTTTTATTAGAGTATAGTAAGTCAAATGTGCATATCATCTAGGCTACCCACTAGAAGGATAACAAAAAGGTAAGAGAAATACTAAATGAATTTTAAAGTAATCCATAAGAAGCCAAGAATGAAAAAGACATGAAACAGGAAAATCAAACAGAAAATTAGCAGCAATGAGAAACAGACTAGGTCAAAAAAATTAAATGCATTCCTATGAAAAGATAAAAACCAATCAAGCATAGTAAGCATACGCTTCTTACAAGAGACACATTCACATTAAAGACAAAAATATATACCAAGGGTGAAACGGGGCAAAAGATATGCCAATTATAAGAAATATTAGAAAAAAAAAGCTGCTGCAGCTAGATTGATATCATACAGTAATGTCTTCTCTAATAACCATGAATAGATTCACTTATAAAGGGCAAAACTACAAGGAAGATAGAATAATTCTAAATTGACTGCACTAAACAATTTAGTTTCAAAATACAAAAAGGAACTGCTTACTGCTCGCTCAGAGGAGCTGGGACCTAGGAAAATGGAGCCTAAAAAATGAATCCAACTAAAGTCTCATACAATAGCCAACTTTATTCAGTGCATCAGGCAATTAATACTCTGAGCGTTAAGAAGAATCACATAAGTTCCCATGAGTACAAGCTGTATACAATCACACATGGTAAAAACATGTTTTTCCACAGAGGCATTTAATGACAGCAGCAAGCAATAATGAGTAACCTAAAGTAAACTCATTCTTACTCGCTACACCTAAGAAGGGTGAGAAAACATACTCCAAGAACAATTCTGTGTTTTGAAGGAAGTAAGGTCACAGATTTTTGACTTGTTTTCTTGGAGTTTTTTCACAAGCACTTAGAATTCTCCTCACGTCCCTGTTGTGGAATAATGCTTTTGTATACTATAACGATTTGTCACTCACATTGGTTTAATAAAATGCTGACTGACCAGTAGCCAGGCAGGAAGTATAGGCAGGGCAACCAGACTAAAAGAATTCTGGGAAGAGGAAAAGCAGAGAGTAGTCACCAGCCAAACACAGAGGAAGCAAAATAAGAATGGTGCACTGAGAAAAGGTACTAAGCCACATGGCTAAACATAGATAAGAATTATGAGTTAATTTAAGTTGTAAGAGCTAGTTAATAAGCCTGAGCAAAGGGGGCTGGAGAGATGGTTCAGAGGTTAAGAGCACTGGCTACTCTTCCAGAGGACCTGAGTTCAATTCCCAGCAACCACATGGTGGCTCACAACCATCTGTAACGAGATCTGATGCCCTCTTCTGACATGTAGGCATATAAATAAATAAATCTTAAAAAAAATAAGCTTGAGTTAATAGTTTATAATTAATATAAGCCTCGGTATGTTTCTTTGGAACTGAATGGCTATGGGACCAGGCGGGACAGAAACTTCTGTCTACATGTCCCCATGATTGGACCATGTTCCGATAGGAACAACCAGATGAATTAAAGATAGTGGAAGAATTAATATCCTTACTATAGTAACTATCAAAACAAGCAACCATTTAGAAATGCTAGCGCATGCTTGCAATTCAAGCATTCTAAAGGCTAAGGCAAAAGGACTGTGAGACCAAGGCCAACCTGGGCTGTACGTAAATCAAACAAACTGTCTTAGTTAGGATACTTACTTTTGCTGTGGTGAAACACCATGACCAAAAGAAACCTGGGAAGAAACTGTGCTCCATATAACAGTTCATCATTGAAAGCAGTTTGAGGGCAGGAAGCTAGAGGCAGGAGCTGATGCAGAGGCCATGAAGGGGTGCTGTGTACTAGCTTGCTCAACCTGCTTTCTTAAAGAAGCCAGGATCACCAACCCAGGGATCACCCACAATGATCTGGGTCCTCCCACATCAATCACTAATTAAGAACATGCATTACAGCCAGATCTTATGGAGACATTTTCTCAAGTGAGGCTCCCTCCTCTCTGATGACTCTAGATTGTGTTATGTTGACTTAAAACCAGCCAGTACACAAATAAAAACAAAATACAGACAAAATAGGAACACATTTAACAAACCTGATCTACTTAATAAAACGGTACGTCAAAAATGACAAAACACATTTTCTGTGAGTATATAACATATAGCACAAAATTGAGGACATGCTAAATGAATATCAAGCCTGAACAAATTTCAAAGAACAACAATCATAGAAATCATTCCAAGTAAGTTGCCTGACCACTGGAATTGATAACTAGAAAATTCCCACCTTTGGACATTGAACAAAAATAACTCTGGAGACAGGCAGGATATTAAATCAGATACCAGAAAATATTTTCAATGGGATGAAATCAACACATGACATGGAACAATAGAACACATGGAAAACAAACACAATGGTAGATTTAAGTCTAGGTGTTAAAACATAACTAAGCATGTTAGAAATATACAATATTTTATAATTAAGATCAATTGTATCTGTATTCCATGTCTTTTGCTATGTGATACCTTCAGTTGCATGGGGACTCTGTCAAGCCACCAGAAGGCCAGCATCAGTATGGTCCATTAGTGGATCAAAACCCTCCCAATGCTAGAACAATCTTGGTTCCTCCCATGAGACTATGAGACAAGATTGTGATTCATACTCTGTTGAGGCTTTAGTGCTAAATGCCTGGAATACTCAATGAATAAAGAACAGAATTGTCAGTTGGACTTGTTTATAAGGAAAAAAAATAAATTTAGAGCCGATAAGATGGCTCAGTGAGTAAAGCACTTGTCCTGTATTGTGAGGACCCGAGTTGGGATTCCTAGAACCCATGTAAAGCCAGACATGGAATCAAGAGTCTGTAATTCCAGTTCTCCATAGTAAGATGGGAGAACCCTCGGAAGCTTGCAAGCCAGCTAGACTGGCATAAACAGTATTGAGCAACAAGAGACCCTGGCAAACAAGGTAGAAGGTGAAGTCCACCATCCGAGGCTGCCTCTGTGCACACATATGCTGTGGCATTCATGCTTACACACACACACACACACGAAATGGGGGAAGGGAGGAAGGGAGGTTTAGAAAATTCCCTAGGTTAAATATAGAGGGTGAGAGAGAGAGTAAGAGCAACAGAGAGAGAGAGAGAGAGACATTTAGAAAATTCCCTAGGTTAAATACAGAGAAACTCTAAATTCAAAAGGATGAAAAAGTATAAAGTTATACTAAACAAATTCTAACTAAAAGGAAGTTGCATTAATAAACAAATATTTTAAAAAATCAGAGTAGAAGATATACAAACTCTTTAACAATAAAAGGTACAGTTCATTAAGATGTAAGAATTTGGATTTGTATGCACCTAGCAATGTACCTTTAATCATGATCTGAAACACTAAATACATATAACCTCAATCTAACATCGGACAAACCCACTCTGTTACATCAAGGTAATAAAAAAAAGAAGGTTGAGTCCATTTTTGACTGCAGACTCTTAGTAACTTCACCTCTCCTTTTCCCTTCCATATTGTACAGATGGAAAGGGTAATAACATTTGTTCCCTCTTTTTGAAACAAAAAAAAAAAAAGTTTCAAACCATGCTCAGTTTGTCGGTGTGCAGAGAACTCCCATCCTGGCTGCACCTTTAACTACAATAAAAGCTTAGGGCTGTCCCCTTTCCTTGCTTTCTGTTCAATACATCTCCTTCCCAACCGTGCCCTTCAGGTTTTGTTCTGTAGCCTAGGCTGGCCTGGAACTTATAAGAAGGAACTAAAGGAACATACACATAATCTCCAGGAGCACACAGCACATTACAATGCTTATGACACTGTAGTTGGTGCTCTTGTGGTTTTGATCTTTAAGAACTGGTAATCAAAATCACAAGAGCACCAACTATCACACCATAAGCTAGATATCCTCAAATCCAGTCCCTGGAAACCATGAATAAAAAGCTTATGTAGCACAAGTGGACTGTGGGCATGAATAACTTAAAGATCTTGAGATGAGAGGTATTATTTTGAATTATCTAGGTAGTTTCAATATATCAAAAGGGTAATAGGAAGACAGAAGAGCAAGAGTTAAAGATGAAAAGACAGAAGCAGAAGTCTGTGAAAGTTGAAGATTCTTTGCTATGTCTTTCAAGATGGAAGGATTGAAGAACCAGCCAGCCTCCATCTTAGACTTAAAAGCCATCTTATAGTAAAAACAAACTAGGTTCATTCCTAATTATGATTAAACTTTTTTTTTCTCCAGCACTGGGCTATGCCCCACCTGTACTCTTAACTACAAATGGTTCTGTACTGCCTGTTGCAGAAATAGCAATCGTGTCTTTGTTTTAAAAAGTTGTTTATAACCATCTTATAAACCTACCTTTGTCTCAAAAGGTTGTATGACTACCTATGACTACCATGTTGTGACTCCCTGTTGTTATGACTCCTTGTTGTTAAGACTACTTTGCTATACCTACCTTGCAACCATGTCTTTGTTTCAGGAGGTTATTAGGACTAATTTATTATGCTTGTGTTCTGCTCCTGTAACCCCACCTATTTTGCTCACCAAATCCCCCATTTGGAAACCCCCTACCCTTGAGCTATAAAAAAAAAGCAAAAACAAACAAACAAAAAAAACCCCAAAAACCAAACAAACAAGCCCCTTGTCTTCCTCACATTAATGCTGAACTCTCAAACTCTGCCTTAGGAGAGGCAGTCTGGGTACAAGAATAAAAAAACTTGCTTTAATTAATTTGGCCATGATGATTTGAGTTGGTGGTCTCTCTCCTCCCATCTTTAGGATTAAATTAGCCCCCAGTCAGAAACACAGATTGTTGGAAAAGCCAAGTTAACATTGTTCTTTAGAGACCCCAGAAAGAACCCAGTTCTGCCAACACCTTGACTTTGGGACTTAGAGCCTCCAGAACTGAAAGATAATTCCTTGGGGTCTTTTAAAAGAAAAAATGTGCATTGTTTTAAGTTTGTGGTCACTTTTTTTCTAACCAGCAACAGAAAACACATATATTCTATTTACATGGAAATTAAGCACTCATAACCTATTGAAAAGAAACAATGGAAATCAGAAAACATACATGACCAAATGATGACAGAACTGCTTCCTGCCATGAGCTGAATCTGTTCTAAAATTAGCATAGGAAGCCCTAGACCCCCAATCCTCACCATGTGAATTCAAACTGCCCATTCAGACAGTCCCTAATCTAACCTGCCTGGATTACTCACCAAATATAGATAGATAGATAGATAGATAGATAGATAGATAGATAGATAGACAGACAGACAGACAGACAGACAGACAGACAGACAGACATGAGAATATGGTAAGGTCGTCATCTGCAAACTAAGAAGAAAAGCCTCAGTCAATTGAATCTGAGAAATCATCTACTGTTTAAGCAACTGATGTCTGCTTCTCTGCTACTGCAATCCCAGCAAATGAAGATGTTTTCTACCAAAAGTGAATGGATACACCTAAAAAATAATTTACATAGAAATTTATGGTCTCAAATGCACATGAGGGAAGAGCTAAGGGGCACCTGAAGCTGGGGAAGTGACACAGCAAATAACAACTCAGAACTGCTTTTCCAGAGGACCAGGGTTCCAGGGGCAACTTACAACCACCTGAAATTCCAGTTCCAGGGGATTCAATGCTTCTGGGTCCCTAGGGCACCAGTACTTCTGTGCACTTATTCCATATATATCCACACATACATAAATCAAAAATAAATCTTAAAAGAAATTAGACTAAGAACAGTAAAGTTAATCTAAAGAAAAAAAATTAAATGTATGAACTCTATTGAAGAGATCAACAAAGTCAAAAGTTGCTTCTTTAATAAAAGACCATAAATCCAACAATCTCTGGTGAAAATGATTAACAGTGAGAGGATATTACAGATAAATTAGGTACAAGTCACCAATATCCAAAATGAGTGAGTGGCTTAGTGGCAGAATTTCTACCTAGCTTGGGAGGGTTTAGTCCCCCAGCACTGAAAATTCAGGATTGAACCAAGTATGCCTCAAGTACTAAGATAAAATCTATGTGAAATATATGCAAAATCTTTGCTAAAACAAACACCTTTCTAGAAAAGTAGAGTTTAACAAAACTTACTGAGAAAATTGGAAATGAGCTATAAACCATGACATAAAGCTTAAAATTTTCTTAGGTGGGACTGAAAAAAAAAAACCCTCAGGGAATACAAGCACTTTTCTACAGAATGTTTTTCTAGAGAATCTGTATTCAAGTCCCAGCACCAATACAGCAGCTCACAACCCTTTGTAACTCCAGTTCCAGGGGATCTGACATCCACTTCCAGCCTCCCTGGGCACTGTACTCACACTGTGCAGGGACATACACACAGGCAAAATACTCACACACATAAAAAGATTTCTTAGCTGACCCAGGTGACTTCACCACCTATTTATATTTCAAATATTTAAAGAATAAATAATTAAAGCCTCTGACTTCATATAAAAGTTCTACAAACTAGAAAAATACTCCCAGGGGAGTGGTGGCACACACCTTTAATCCCAGCACTCAGAGGCAGAGGCAGGTGGATCTCTGAGTTCTGGGACAACTTGTTCTACAAAGCAAATTCCAGGACAACAAAGGATACATAGAGAAACCCTGTCTTGTAAAACCAAAACAAACAAACAAACAAAAACCCCAAACTTAACTCATTTTACAAATCTGACAAAAACCTTAATACCCAAATATGAAAGTATTAAAGAAAAAAACCACACATTCCTAAACAAAATACAGCAAACTCAATTCAGCCACATAAAATGAAAAGAATAATCAATCATGCCCAGGTTTTATTTATTTTAGGAATTTAAGACTTTGGGGGGGGGGAGAATTTAAATGTATTTAGTTAATATATTTCACCACAATCACAGATTAAAGGAGATAAACAAGATCATCTTCACAATACAAAAAGTATTTTATGGAATTCAATTCCCAGTCATAACAATACTCTAAGCAAACTTGGAATGAAACGGAATTCTGAAAGTTTGACTAAAGAATTTACCAAAACCTAAAGGCAGAAAGCACACTTCATGGTAAAGGATGAAAACTTCCCTGAGATTAGAGGCAAAGGGCAGTATGATTGGGTACATCCAACAATACTCTTATTATTTAAAATAGTATAGAAACCAATCTTTATGCCCACCCCCCAAAAGCCCACCAAGCAAACAAAGTTACTTTAGGGGTTAAGAGCATTGACTACTCTTCCAGAGGACCCGAGTTCAATTCCCAGCACCCACATGGCAGCTTACAACTATAACTCCGGTTCCAGGGCTTCTGACACCCTCATACAGACATGTAGCAGGCTCAGGTGCATTCAAGATTCGGTCTCACCAGTAATCCATCACACCATGACTGAGGAAGGTATTGCTCCTGGAGGTGTAACAGACTGCTCTTCAAGAAGTGCTGAAGACTGCCCTCATCCGTGATGGCCTAGCACGTGCCATATGCAAAGCTGCCAAAGTCTTAGACAAGCGCCAGGCCCATCTTTGTGTGCACCCAATTGTGATGAGCCTGTGTATGCCAAGTTGGTGGAGGCACTTTATGCTGAGCACCAATCAACCTAATTAAGGTTGAGACAACAAAAAAGTAGGGGAATGGGTAGACCTCTGTAAGTTCGAGGGGGGAACCACAGAAAGCAGTTGTTGGTTGCAGTAGTACAGTTGGTTAAGGACTGTGGCAAAGAGTCTCAGGCCTCCTAAGAATTTCATCAAAAAGTACTTCAAATGCAAGAAATGAATAAAAACTTTTGGCTAACAACAACAACAAAAAAAAAAGTCAAGTAGCAGGCTGAGAAGATGCTTCAACAGAGATATCCACATGAGTATAAAGACCTGAGTTCGATTCTCTAGAACCCAAATAAAGCTGGACACAATAGTGTATGTTTGTAGTACCAGCTCTACCATGGAGAGATGAGAGGCAGAGACAGGAGAATCCCCATGAGCTTGCAGGCCACTTAATCTGGTGTAAGCAGCAGTGAACAAGAGACCCTGTCTCAAACAGGCTGGAAGATGAGGTTGAATTCTTAAAAGTTGCTTGAAACCCTGGATTCGGTCCCCGGATATTAATCTACACACCTTAGAACCCCTGATTTTTGACAAAAAAGCAAAATATATCAAATGGAAAAAAGAAAGCATATTTAACAAATGGTGCTGGCATAACTGGATATCAACATGTAGAAGAATGAAAATAGATCCATATCTATCACCATGTACAAAACTCAAGTCCAAATGGATCAAAGACCTCAACAACATAAAGCCAGCCACACTGAACCTATAGAAGAGAAAGTGGGAAGTACACTTGAATGCACTGGCACAGGAGACCACTTCCTAAATATAACCCCAGTAGCACAGACACTGAAACAATTAATAAATGGGACCCCCTGAAACTGAAAAGCTTCTGTAAAGCAAAGGATACGGTCAACAAGATAAAATGACAGCCTAGAGAATGGAAAAAGATCTTCACTAAACCCACATCAGACAGATGTCTGATCTCCAAAATAAACAAAGAACTCAAGAAATTGGTCATAAAAGAACAAATAATTCAATAAAAAAAATGGAGTACAGACCTAAACAGAGAACTCTCAACAGAGGAATCATCCTTCCTCAAGACCCAGTAATACCACTTTTGGGTATATATCCAAAAAATGCTCAATCGTGTCACAAAGACATGTGCTCAACTATGTTCATAGCAGCATTGTCTGTCATAGCCAGAACCTGGAAACAATCTAAATGCCCCTCTACTAAAGAATGGATGAGGAAAATGTGGTACATTTACACAATGGAGTACTACACAGCAAGAAAAAAGCGACATCTTGAAATTTGCAGGAAAATGGATGGAGCTAGAAAACATCATATTGACTGAGGTAACCCAGACAGACATAGAAAGACAATTATCATATGTACTCAACTCATAAGTGACTTTTAAACATAAAGCAAAGAAAACCAGCCTACAAATTACAACCCCAGAGAACTCAGACAACAATGATGACTCTAAGAGGGACATACATGGATCTAATCTACATGGGAAGTAGAAAAAGACAAGATCTCCTGAGTAAACTGGGAGCATGGGGACCTTGGGAGAAGATTGGAGAGGAAGGGAGGGGAGGAAGGGAGGGGAACAGAGAAAAATGTAGAGCTCAATAAAAATCAATAATAAAAAGAAAAGATATATTGGCAAAACCCAATCAAATAAATACAGCCTGAATCTGATTCATTCTTCAGTTCCAATTACTACTTTACAGCGGATGCAGTGAACAAAAGCACACACTATTTGAAATAAGCACAAAATTCAGAAGACAGGACTCCACAAACCAAGGACAGAGCTTTACAGCAAATAAATACCGAGAGGAGAAGTCTACAGACTAAAGGGGCCAACTGAAAACCACAGGCTAACAGAAGAATGAAATCTTTTCATCTTCAGGAAAACAGAAGGAACTAGAGGACATACTGAATGAAATAAGCCAGACACAAAAAGACAAGTAGAATTTTTCTTTAAAGAAGAACTTTAAAAAAAAAAAGATACAATTGAAAATAGAAGGTAGTCTATTAGGGACTGGGGAGGAGAGAGGACAGAGGGGAGAGAGGGGATAAGGTTGAGTGAACATTATGAATGCATAATATCTCTATGGAAATGCCATGATGAAGCCATTAATACATATAATACATGCTAATAAAAGAGAAAAAACATAGGCAAATAAGTTCATAAATGTAAACTTTAGCGCTTATTATACAAATCAGGGTAGCTGTTTTTCCTGGGAAAGTTAACCATAGTTCTAAGGGCCTCCAGAAAGTAACTGACATGTCATTTATAACGGTCTTCACTATATGGCAGTTCCTTAAGTTGTACCACCCCTTGTATTTTTTTGTGCTTTTGTTCTACTTAGTAGCAAGAAACTAAACATTAAAAGAACTAAAGGTTCATCTGAAGGAAAGAGAGGGAAGGATAGTGGGAACATGAGCATTATATAGATTTAAATTTCAGCTTAAAAAATTTATTGACCCATACTGGTATAGGAGTTCCTTCTGTTTGTGTGTTGTTTTCATTGGTTAATGAATAAAGAAACTGCTTTGGGCCTGATAGGGCAGAACTTAAGTAGGCGGAAAAGACAGAACTGAATGCTGGGAGGAAGAAAGCAGAGTCAGAGAAGCTATTGATCCTCTGCCTCAGACGAATGCCGTCTAACCGGTAAGCCACAGCCACGTGGCGATTCATAGATTAATGGAGATGGGTTAAACTAATATGTAAGAGTTAGCCAATAAGAAGTTAGAGCTAATGGCCAAGCATTGTTTAAATTAATACAGTTTGTGTGGTTATTTCAGGTGTAAGCTAGCTGGGCGGCCAGGACAAATAAGCGGGCCCTCTCCTTACAACACCATACACATGATTTTTACACTTCAACAAAGATATACCCCACTTCAGCAAACATGCTATATATTCAGCACAGACAAAGACTACAAGGGAGCACAGATAGAAACAGTTTGATTTGTAGAATGATACCACTATGTAAAATTCTAAAGCTGTTATCCACAAAGATGTTGTGAGAAAAGCAAGGCTCAGGGAATTGTGTATCATTCACATGCTCACATCATTAGCTAGTTCTGGTTCAGCTTTGACACTGACTTGAAAAGGACTTTGATAACCAACAGCAAACAGTCACAACGCAGAAGAACCCACAAGACGCTCTCATATGCCACCTCCTAGCCCTGCTTAAAAATGGAGCATTAATTTCGTACGCAGGTATTATAGCACCTAACCTAAAACCTTGCCAGGACTTGTGGGTCTCAGTTTTTATCTATGTAAGGATGGAAGCCCACGATAGTCACACCTCCTACTAAATGGTATCAGCTAAGCAAAGAGGGAAGGAGAATCTTCTTTGCAAAGACTGACTCTAAACACACACGCACACACACACACACACACCTGCTATCACTTAACTGACACCTTTTTTTCATGTTTTCAGCTGTTGCAACACTGACCTCTTTAGTGACTCTAAGTCCTTTCAGAGTGAGACCTAGGTACAGGCTAGGTCTTCCAAGCTAGGTACAGGGCCAAAGACTGAAGACACCCCGACGCTCTGCCAATAAGTCAGAATCTACAACTTCCATGCTGTGTTCTTCCCTGGAGCAAAGGGATGGGCTGTCAGTTATGGCTGCAGGAGTGTCACTAATTGCAAAAATCGAGAAAGAGACTACCAAGCAAGAGGTTTCATCTCATCATCTGCCTTTGAGTTAGTCTCAGAAATCACCAAAAAGAGCATGGGGGTGGAGTAGAAATGCAGTCCAAAAGCTATGAAAAAGTCATGACAAACACAAAAGATTACTATGTGCTCTCTGTAAAATAGCCTATCAAATACTGTTAGCTCTTTAGGTCTTACCAAGCAGATATTTAAGCACAAACAGCATCTGGGAGGAAAAGCTAAGGGTGTGGAATCTCCCAACCCAGGAGACAGTGATTAACAGTGGGTACATACACACTCCAAAAGCTTAAGAGGTCTGTGTTGAGAGCAGTCTGAGAATTTTTCCTTAGGTGGTAACAGGCTATCTTGCCAGAAGTCTAGCCCTTTCTCCCTCTGCAGGAAGGAGAGACTTATTCTGTTATTTCCTGAATCTTCTCCGATAGATTCTTGGGATATTCTTAAGTTCAAAAGATCTGCTCTGTAAAAAAAGGGAAGTCTAGCTGTGTACATTTTCAATCCAACCTAAGACAGCCTCAGTCTTTCCTGTAAACGACTACAAGTAAATTGTAAAGACAAAAATTAAAAGATGGTTGCAAGATATACTTACACGAAAATATTCTTATTAGATCTAGTGACAAATACATTGAATATTCACTATTAAAAAGAAGGCGGCAACAGCACCTGGGAGGCAGAGGCAGGCAGATCTCTGTGAGTTTGGGGCCAGCCTGGTCGACAGGGTGAGATTTAGGACAGCCAGTGAACAACACAGTGAAACCCTGTCTCGAAAAATAAAAAAAGAAAAAGTAAAGCTGAAAAGGAACCTACATCTACCAACTGTATAGTCTATAGGCTATGTTTACTGTTTGCCTTTGATTTAAATAAACAAATTGATAAAAACTACTATAAGGTAATTGAGAAATTTTTATCAATCAATAGCCATTGAAGGCTCCTGGTAAAATAAAAACTGACTACCGGAAGCATATCATAGCCACAGGATAGAATATGAGACAGTATTAAAAATAACACCATACGAAACAATAACAACCAGAGAATACGATATAGAGCCAACCGAAGTGAAATAAGCCACTGAGAAAGACAATCACCTTCTCTCTCACATGCACAAACCATATTTTATAAATATATGTATGCCATGGAAGAAGGGGGTCACTACATGGAAGAAGGGGGGGTCTAAGCAGAGGGAGGAGAGAACAAGGAAGGCTGCTGAAGGAAAAGAAGACAAATAAATATTCCATGTCTTCTCACGCACTCACTAAAGTGGAGAATGGTGGGGGAGGGTGACAATGGAGAGTAAGTGCAAGCAAAACACATACATATACATGAAAATGTCACGATGGAACTCATTTTGCACACTAAGCAAAACTGTGTATGTGTGTGATCCTGTGTATAATTGTAGGTACCAAGTAGATATCAACCAGGGTCATTCCTCAGGGATTGACCACCTTTTTTTTTTTGAGTCAAGGCTTCTTACTTGGCCTAGAACTCACCAGTCAGGCAAGGCTGTCAGGCCAATAAACACCAGGGATCCATCTCTCTCTACCTCCCTAGGACTGAGATTACAAATTCATAACATCATGACAACTAGCTCTGTTTTAAAATGCAAGTCGTGAGCATCAACTAGGGTCCTCATGCTGGTGCAGCAGGCACTCTACCAACGGAGCCATCTAGTATTCACTAACTAGAAGTTCAAACAAGCAACAGAGAAATAACCAGTAACTTTAACAGAAATTGTAGAAGTTACAAATTGATGCCCTACAGCAGATACTACTCCTAAATGGATACATCTATGTGAATTCTTTTAAACTCAAGGACATGAGGTCTATAGTGTCACCTGCTCCATACAGGGGAGGAAGAAGCTTTTCAATGCTTTTAAAAAACAAAATCTGATAAAAATGATAGCAAATTTACATGTGACACAAGAAGTACCTATTTCTCTGAGACATTCTGAACTACTTAAGGTTTAAATGACAAGCTTAGCTAGCGTTCACTAGTAACCAGTGGCAAAGAAGGGGTTGATACAGGTTCATAAAGCAAGACTGATTTAAACTGGGTGATGGATACATAGGTGTATATGTGTTTTTCTTTTTTAAATAAAAAGATTTCATTTATTTTTAATTATGTGAGTGCTGATGCCTGTGGAAGCCAGAGACTTCCCGATTCCCCTGGAGCTGGAATTAAAGACAGTTGTAAGCTACCTGACATGGGTGCTGGGAATGAATTTGGGTTCTCTACAAGAACAGCAAGTGCTGAGTCATCTCTCCAGCCCACATTTTTGATTTCTAAAACTAATCGAGAATGGTTTACATGGCTCTTTTCATATATGTGTGCACGTTCATGCAAAAACATTTTTAACTAAAAATGTTTCCTGGATTTATGAGGATAATTGATTCTTTCCAGGCAAATATCAAAATACATAAATGCAGACCTAAGAGTCTAGACGAAGAGGGACTATGCTGTCTCAACAACCAGCATCCTGTTACTGCTAGCAGGCATTGACTTTGCTCTCTGCTCAGCTGGCAGGGACTTGCTGCATTGATTGCTCAAGATGCAGGCAAGCAGCCTGAAGCAAGGTGTATCCCTGGTGAGCCACTGCTGAGTAAAGGATTCTGCCTATAGCTGTGCCTTAGCCTGTCTTTCTCCCTTCCCCATTCAGACTCCTCCTTTCCTAGCCTTTTATATTTTCCTGCGTCATCAACACAAAATGGAGTTAGCTGGGGGCAAAAACAATCTGTCTAAAATGGCTGAATGCAGTAGGGAGTGCCAGCCACTGATGGGAAGAGAAAGGGCACCCCCTGCTGTTCAACACAGGGACCCCAATTTTTTTTTCCTTTCTTGATTATTTTGCATCAAAACAATCCTAAGAGGACAGATTATTTCTGTTATAATCCTGGATATCTACATTGAGCTCAAACTTCAAGGAGCACAAATTAAGGCACAAAGAGGGTAAATTTTTTTTTTTCAGTATCTAAAGACAAAGTCAAGGTACAAAGTGAGCAGACCTGGGTCACAGTTATTGCTCAGTCATGGTTAGTAACAGTTTCTAAGAGCTCACAGAAAGGAAGGAAGTCTTTCTATAGCACACTATTCCCCCAATTTCAGCAATGAGTAATAGTCCCTGGAGTCCCACAGCTATAGCCATCACTTCCCCAGGAATTCCTGTTCTGAGCTTCTCTCAATGAAGACCACAAACAGGAAATAGAGGAGTAGGAGTTGCCTGACATCTGGGAAACTAGGTTCTTAAGAATTGCAGGTGGGAATGAGTAAGTGAGACAGAATAAGCAACTTTGGGAAAACACCTTTGAGAAACAGACTGGCTTGAAAACCAGTTACATCTACAAAACTAGAAGGTGCAGGCTATTATAAAGCAACTCCATCTGACATTAATCTTCACTTGCTTACTCAGGATGAAGCACCAGACTCTGCCCAAGATATGACATCAGCTTCTATTCCACAGAGAAAACTCTCCCCTGAGTAAGTCAGATATTCTATGATTAAAATAGAGCAAAGATGAAAAGAGGAAAAAGTTGAAATGTCTTCAAATATTGATGAGCCTCCATCACTAATGGTTTCCAAGTACACATGCTACTTATCCAATGTCTAATGTGAGATAATGGTAGTATGTAAACACATTAGCACAGAAGTACCACAGGCATTTTTTAAAAGTCTGAGTCAAGCACAAAATTTGGGGCCTAACATACTTGAGGCCCTGGATGTGAGCACAAGCACTGGAGCAAAAACTCAGGTAGAGAGCAAGCTGTGTGAGTGCACACCTGAATTCCTAGCAGGAGACAGAAGGCAGAAGACTCAGCACCAACTCAATGATACTCTGGTAACAGAGTGAGACAGGTGGTACCACTATAATCTCTTTCACGAAGTAGGATCTTTGTAAAAGAATCATAATGTCCCAGGCATATTTGAAAAAACTAGAATATCTTATGAGACCCATGAGAAACAGTAACAAAATCCTGTAATGGTAACACAAGACATTGAATCACTAAGGACGCTCACCACATAATAGGCCATCTATTAGGCTCCACATGAACGGATTCTGAGAAGATGGGAGTTCAGTCATGTGTTAATGAGATAGTATCCACACAGAGAATTTTCAGTTTATATCCTTTATAGTTAAATCTGCATGAGAAAAACCTAGCACTCTGAAGCGATTTACAAGTATGCACCACAGTAGGGGAAAACAGCAAGCCAACTCAACAACAGTTATCCAGCAGGATCATCACTGACCTCTTGACCAGAAACATACTCATCTGCTGCTAAACCCCACACAGACAGGTCATTACAGAAGTGCAAGCTGTGAGAGTAAGACAAACCTGCAGAAATGGATAAATTCAAAGGACAAAGATAAAGGCAGTCAGCACACTTAAGAAGCAGATACTGAGAGTTGGGCAGAAGGTACAGAGAAAATATTGAGGAGAAGCAGAAAAGCAGTTAGGATTTGGGTACTACACAAATCCCTTGGTTACTCAGATATTACAGTCACTAAGTTTCTCACAGATCCTTTCCCATCACACCCAGAACAGTGACTCAGGGAGTGTGGAGAAAAGCTCTGCTTGGGCATGGGTGGACAGGGACTGGAAGGACAGGTATCTCCCCAAGCAAGGGATTCTGCAAGTCAGTGAAGGGATAGGACAGGACAATGCAAGGGGACAGTAGGCTAGGGTGAGTAAAAAGGCATAAAAAACAAGGTATTAAGGACAAAGCACTTTTCCTTTCTCAAAAGATTATGGGAAAAATAATTAAATATCCCCAAATAGAGTAAGATGATAACTCACTGTACCAATTCTTAGAAATCCTGCCCACTTAGAAATCCCAGTCATATATATCTGTAAACATTTCAGTATGCAGCTCTAAAAGACTGACTTTCAAAATACCCAACATACCATCATCACAATTAATTTTGTATTAAATGCCAGGCATTTTATAGTTTTGTTTCAATCAGAATTTGTAAAGTCCATAGTTAGTACTGGCTGGCCTATTTCTAAATTCTATTTTAACCTATATATTGCCCTACATCTCCTTTTCCCCTTGACATGTATTTGAGAAGAAACCAGGGCCCTGCTCACTGGTGAAAAGCAAAGGACAGTGAAATGACAGCACAATCACCCCAGAAGACAGGCTGCCTTCTTACCCACTCACACCCTTTCAGTAAGTGCGAGATCCTGAACCCAGCAGACCGCAGGTTACAGTGTGGTATTCACGTCCTATGAGATTTTAATCAGCAAAGGATGTGTTAATTCTGTAGTTAGGCATAACCTAAGCTAACACACAAAAGGCATTGCAGAAATGGTGAGGCGCCCTATCTGACAGTAAATAGGCAGCCTGCCTAAAACAGAACAAGGAAGGCAGGCAGCTGCATCTTTTTTTAGGTGCTCCAGGGTAATTTTATCTCTGCCATTTTCACCTACACACACCTAAATATGGAGCAAACTGCAGATTTCTAAACCACTCTGGAACAAAGGATTCTAGAAATACTGTTTTATTCAGGCCTCAGGGGAAGGGAAGTAATGGGGTAGAAACAAAACAAAGAGACAGATGGAGTAAACACCCAGCCCCCAGCCTGAGTCTGCAGCAGCAGCTGCTGGTTTTCATCAAATTGCTGTTTTTTTCCTTCTTTGTTCCAGAGCTGGGAGCCAGGAAAGGGTGGAGAAGGGGAGGGGATGAGCGGCAGGACCGTCATCAGCTTACTGAAAGTCACCTGATCGTCTCCTCCAATCCCTAGTCTCTGACCTCACAATCTGGAACTTGAGCCAAAATGGCTCAACTGCGCACACACCGTGGCTGAAATGGAAAATGCAAGCAGAATAGAAAAATGGGGACCATCCTTTTTGGAAAGACTTTTTACAGGTTTTCTCGACAATAGATAGGAATGTATACACACACACACACTTAATCTAGTAGATTAAAAGGAAAACTTGATTCTTAGAGTTGGAATTACAGGAGGGAGAAATGGTTCCATTCCACTATGAAGAAAAGGGTTCCTTCGTTTAAATGGGATTCCCTTGCCCCAGGGGATCTTCAAGAAAAAGAAAGTTTGTTATGCTGTAGTCTGATTTCCCCCCCCAAAAAGAAGCTAACTTAAGCCAGGATCAGTAGGGACAATAAAGCAAATGTATTGCCTGTTTTGTCGAACTCTGCTCTGTACACAGTTAATGCACCCAAGCACTTCTAGAAACGCCTTGTTCAAGCACCCTGAACGAGTCAATTTTTCTTCAAATTCTTTTCTCCTAATTATAAAAATGTTACATTATGGTAAATTTTCAGGAAAAAATCTAGTTAGAACAAAAATCTAGCATTTTTCACACCTTTAATCCCAGCACTGGGAGGTAGAAGCAGCTGAAAAATCATTACACAGCCTCGTCTATAAGACGAGTTCCCAGACAGTCAGAACTGTTTACACAGAGAAACTCTGTCTCAAAAAGCAAACGTCTAGTGTTCTTGATAATATTCTGACACCTGACCTTTTATTTCTACATATCCCCCTATAAAACAGCTGTAAGAAGGGTACTCATAATTTGCTTTGTGTCCCCATGAACCACATGTCACAAACATTCTTCCTGATTATGGGTAAGGTAGTTCAATTTCAGGACACTTACATTCTAGCGCAATTAATCTTAAAGCCAAATGTTCACATGGGAACTCTAATTAAAGGGCCCCAAACAGAAAGACATAAAAATAGAAGGGGCCTTGCTGGGAAGAAGGAGGACAAAGAATTCAGCAGGAAAGGGATAAGAGAGTGTGATGAAGGAAAATATATCAAAGTGCATTATCTTAGGTATGTGTAATGAAATCCTGAAAGAACAATTTTTTAAAAGGGAACAAACTGAGATAAAAACAAGAAAACAGTAAGATGAACTAGCCCTTTCCCTTGGAGCGCCACACTACATCTCGGAGTGTGTGATAATCTGGAAGTTCTCCCTGCAGAAAACTTTGGTCTCTCATTTCCATGCTATGATGGCTGTAAGGCCCTAAGATGAGTTGTACATTTATATAGTTGGTGGGGTCAGCTACTCAGAAGACAGTGTGTTACATAAGAGAATGTACAGACAACAAGAGGCCAAAGCTGGAGCAAGTGGGATAATGTCACCAGCACTTTAAAAATAGTCCTCTATTTTTGTTATAGTCTTGTGTTTACAATAACACTTAGGATTTAAGCGACTAAGATTTTTACATAAAGAATCCTGAAGACATAGCATCAAGGTATAAGACAGCATAGACATTATCTTTTGGTTAATGCAGGAAGGACAAAATTCATATTTGTATTTGCTTATAATTGCATTTTTAAAACCTAAAATAGAATTAAGAATAAAAACATGATGATTTTTAGAGGTGGGAATGGGAGGACAGGGAAAAAATGCTGGGTAGGAATGAGGTTGTCTCACAGGACCTTCAGTACTGAAATGCCCGTGCTACCCATGCTGACAGACAGATAAAAGCACCAACAAAAGCCCCAGAGCAATCCAACAGAAACACTCTCCAAAGTTGTTGCTAAGACTGGCCCAGTAACAGCAAGCAATTTGCTTCAGACTTAAGAATTCTTAAAGAGCACAAGCTTAAGGGTTCTTCAGATCAGTGTGTTTTCCCAAAGCACCAGCTTTGAGCTCTAGCAGGTAGCCAGAGTGTCCCATATTACTCTTTCAGATCTACTACCCTACTTACTAGAGACACTGTTCTTTCTCATGATTACATCTCTGTTCTCCAACTCCAGGTCTCTACAGCAAGAGTGTGCTCAAACTTGCGCAGGAGCTAGGCCTGCAGAGCCCCAGCATGGTCCTTCCAGATTTCTCCTGTTTCACACAGGTGATGGCATCCATCTCTCCAATCTAGTCAATCTCTAATCGAAAGTTTCCAGCTACTTCACTGACCCCAGGGAACTCCAAAACATTCTTCTACAATGATGCTATTGAAATCTGATGGAAGGATGGCAAGAAAAGAATTCTATAAAAACAAGTGCCTCTGAAATAATGCCTCTAGACAAATACATTTCTTACCATCCCCTTAAGGACAAGGATAAAGCTTGTACAGCTATTCTGACACAGGCAATGAAATGCTACTAAAAGAAAAGGTGGAAAGCAGCTTCTAGATTGTGGCAGACAGTGGGAAGACAGAGCAGAAAATGAAATAAACACTGAAGAAATGCACCAAGCCAAACACAGAGTATGTGCTAGAATGCATGTTCTACAGTACTTACTACTTATAGTCTCTGGAAGTAAAGCCAAGAGTATTACTTCAACACACCCCTCATTAGATCTTTATGCACACTAAAGTTTGAGACAGAATAGTATGAGTGAACATATAAATATATAATAATGGCATTAAGATGGAAGAAGCTTAAGGTATACTGAGCCTCAAACTAGATGATCAAAGTATCAAAAAACACACTTAAAAAGGTCTTTTAAATTTTTATTTATTTTTTTAATTTTTATCTTATGAGCATTTGTGTTTGTGCCATGGCTGTCAGGCCCCTGAAACTGGGATTACAGACAGCTGTGAGCTGTCATGTGGGTGCTGGAAATTGAACCCGGGTCCTCTGGAAGAGCAGTCAGTGCTTAACTGCTAAACTATCTCTCCAGCCCTTAAAAATTTTTTTGAAATTCATGTTAGATGATAATCTGGGTTTAAATAATGGTTTCAATTTAGGCTTTTCTCTAATATTTTAATATAGTCATATACCATAGTTTAAATAGAAACAAACTATAAAGATGGAATTATCTTGAGACCAAGGAGTTTTTAAAAATATAATATATAATCAGTGTGGTAAGTTCTAACATGTTTGAAGTAGCTCTTCAGTAAAAACCTTGACAGAAATTGATTATCAATATGTTATAATAAAGTCACTCATATATCTAGAGAACTACCAAATTAACTGAAACAAGCCTCCCTTTAAGTCCACTGCAAGGAAGGGTATGATCTCACGAAGCCATTATAATAAAAAGCAAACACTGTCCAGCCTTAGGACCCCCAAAGAAACAATGATATTTCTCTTAAAAATAATAGCTTCAAAAATCAAAGGAACCAACATACTAATTGCACCAGGAGACAAGATCCCTCTGAAACACAGTAAAATCTGACAGGCAGCATCTTGCTCTAATTTCACTGATCAGCCCACCAAATGAGCCTCCTGGTCGGCAGAGGGCACCATCAGAAGCAGTTTGTATTTGACAAAAGCAGCAGGGGCGCTCTCTAACGTGACTGCATCACAACCAGGCGTAACAATGACACATCAAAAATAAGAGGGATCCATGTGCCATCTGGTGGCGAAAAGGAGAAGGACACTGCTGCATACAGATTCTCAGATCCCTGCACTTTAGAAGGAATTAAAGCTAAATTATCTTTACCTTCCCTTAAATCTCCACCAGTAATTGCTCCCTGGAACCTACAACAGCAGCCTTCAAGCAAAATTTACAAAATTTCCTTCTAGTTTAGCTTTTAATCTCTGAAGTACTAGCTGTAAGAAAGCAGCAGATCCTCCTGTCTGATATTGGTACTTAAAATAAAGAGGATGAGACACAACTCAACCAAAAATAGCAGCAAAAGACCATAGAAAGTTGTCAAAATAAGAATCGGAGATTATGATAGACTGTGCCAAAGATAGTGATTGCAAAGGAAACAGAGGAGATAAAGTAACAGACCCAGAAGTTCAGAACATCGACCTCACTGTACAGACGAGGGAAGGGCTGATGTATGAGGGAAAACCTCTGGCGCAATTTTATGAGTAAACAAATTAAAACAAGATATATTTTCCCTCATCAGAAATTTTGATAATTTCTTATTTTTGACAGAAATATGAATTGGTATAATCTTATAAACCCAGTGATATGAGGTGAAAAGAACGTCACCTTTAAGAAACCACTGTGCAAAAATATAAAGTATACAAAGATAAATATGATTTTTCCTGTAGTCACATTTGTAAAACGAAATACTGAATCAAAATTCTCAATAAAGGATTAGTTATATATATATAAAGCTTGTATTATTCATGACAGAACACAACTGTCCAGTTGAAATAATTCAATAGATAACACAAAACTTTAAAAAAGAAATAAGGCAAATTTATATATAATAATATCAAGAGATGGTAAAGGATGTTACCCAAAATGTAGAATAGTATTTACCATGTGGAATCAGTTTGCTATACTAAAAAATATATACATGTTATTAGTATAATTGTTCCTTAATTTTCCAATAAAGTTCTGTTTGATGTTTCCCTTTTTTATTCACATGAACTGAATCTAAATTAATTATGTGAATAACCATAGGCATATAAAAGGCATGGTTAACCATGGTTACCACAGGAAGAAGGGAGATTGTTCTGTTTTAGAGTTTCAGTGTATTTTATACATTGTGGCAGTGATGGTTAGTCATTCAGGAACTGCCTTTAGATAGGATCACAGTAACAGAAACGACAGAAAATAAGGAACACAGTGGTACAAGCTTTGAAAGTTCACATTCTAATTGCTTCAATTTTCTCTAGGGAATGCTGGGCCTTTGAGTGAAGGTGTGAAGATAGTAATTTAGAAAAGTACAAACCTGAGTAGATTAGAAAGGTTTAAAGGAAGCTGGTGAGATGGCTCAGTGGCTAACGGTGCTTTTCACCAAGCCTGGAGACTTGAGTTTGATCCTCCCAGAGCCACATGATGGTGAGAATCAACTCTTTCAGGCGGTCCTCTGACTTCCCAAAGTGTACCACGATATTTGTGTGTTGTACCTCTACCCATACAAAATACATGTGCTGGGTGGTGGAGGCGCACGCCTTTAATCCAAGCACTCGAAAGGCAGAGGCAAGCAGATCTCTGTGAGTTCGAGGCCAGCCTGGTCTACAAGAGTTAGTTCTGGGACAGGCTCCAAAGCCACAGGGAAACATGTCTCGAAAAAAACCAAAAAAAACATAAAAATAAAAAAAGTTAAAAAAAATACACGTAATAAAAGAATAAAAATTGAAAAACAAAACAAAACAAAAAACAAACCCCAGAAATGCTGAAAGGTCAGTGTGGTAGCACCTGCCATACTATAATTCTCTTGAGGAGAATCAAAAAGATATTGCATTTGAGGTCAACCTGGGCTGCAGTTTGACTAGGTTACTGAATTCAAGGTCAGCCTGTATCAAAAACCAACTAAGCCAAACCAAAAAAAAAAAAAACCTTAGGATACAACTACCTACAAATTTCAAAGACCAAGCAATATAATGAGGAGCAACAGACAATGAGACAAAAATAAGAATACTTACTATCTGGGAAGCTAAGAGAAGAAAGTACCGAGGCAGGGAAGGGTAGTGTGTGGTCTCCAGTAAGTCAGAGATACATAGCTACAGATCCAGTGTGGACAAGATGAAATCAACAAGGATCATGGTTTTACCAACCATGATGAAATGAGAGAGATCCTCAATGAAAGAAAAACACCAGAGGAATGATTATTATGTTTAGCCATAGAGTTTTAGGTGAGGGGTGCAGTCATCAAGGAGGTGAGACAGGCTGGAAGTGCCAGTGTGCCTGGAGGATTGCCGGGGTCACAATACTAAAGAGAAGAAAGTGGGCTGGAGATGTGCTGTTAGTGGAAACAACTACCTGTGTGAGGTCCCAGTTTTGATCTTCAGTTTTGTAAATGTGGGGTCGACAGAGCACATAGGACCAACATAGGTGGTAGGACACTAAGCTAGTAGAAGGGCTACAGTTATTTATCATGCGTACAGGAGAGGAAAGGTGAGACAAAGTAAAGAAACTGAGAGATGTATGCAGCAAGAATCTTAAGGGAATCATGACTCTTTATATAGGAACTGGGGGAAATCAGGGCTGGGAGATGGCTCAGTGGTTAGAGCACTTGCCACCAAACCTGATGACCTGAGTTTGATAAGGGACCTACATGGTGGAAGAGAACTGGTTTCTAAATGCTGTCCTGTGATCTCCACATGTACACTGTGGCATGCACATATCCATACATTCACCAAGTAATTTTTTAAAAAAGAATGATGTGGAAAGTTAAATTAGAAGTAGCACCGAAGAATGAAGAACAGTCAGGAACTCAGTTTGTGGAGAACTCAAGAGTAACTTATGGTATCAATAGATGGTAAGACAAAGGGAAGTGGGTGATATAAACTGGTATCAGATTCCAAATCATTAGTTTCTAGTAAAGAGAAAAGCAGAAGGGTCTGAAAGAGATGACAGAGAACAAAAAGGACACTACCCCATCTCTAGGTCCACTGGGGTGAGGAGGACAGAAGAAAGCAGGAGAGACCAAAAGGAAAAGCAGTATTGAGGGAAGTCGAGGACTAACACACAATGTTGTTCTAGGAACAGACCCTCAATTCTAGAGAGTACTATGAAATATTTTTGAGAACTTAGTTGGAAGACAGAATAAAAAATACACAGAGTCTTAAGAGATTGGGAGACTGAGAAGCACTGAAGACTGTGGAGCTTCCTGTGGCAACACCACCTTGGCCTGATACCAGATTCTGTAGACCTCAATTTGTCAAAGTTCGAGAAAGGATACACACAGGCTCACTTTATACCACCAGTGAGCAGTAACAACACAAAATACATGTAGCACATTATCATATAAGTCAGATTCCTTAAAACCCAGGTATTGGGTAGATTTGTGTTTTTAGATCACAAGGAACTTCCCAAATGCTTTGTGCTAACAGCCTCGCCCTCCTCAAAATCCAGGATAAGCTAGTAAGGAAAGGTAAAATAACCCCAACAGGTGAGTGGACAGCACCTCTGGGTCTACTACACTTTAGAAACAGACAGAACAGACATCTTTCTGCCAAGAGACTGGCTGAACAGGAGAAGCAGGTTGAGCTCTCACAATCTTGTTTCTAGAAATTTAAGTGGCAGAAGCTATAAAATTCCCTAACATTAGCTGGGCATAGTGTTGCAAACTTGTAATCCCAGCACTCAGGACACAGAAGCAAAACTTGCAAATGAGGTTGCAGGCCAGTCAGTGCTAAGACCCTGTCTCAAAAAACAGCAAGAGCAAAAGATTTGTGAATACTAATAAAGATACAATTGGGTGAGTGCCACCTAGTGGACAGAAGAAAGTCACAGGGAAATGGCAAACCCCTCTGTTCTTGCTGGGGAAGGGAATACTGGCCCCTCCAAAGGCTCCTCCTGAAGCCCAAAGCCAAAACAAAGCTAGGCAGGAGCAGCAGACTGGCCAGCAACCTGCTGTTGCCCATGCTCTGACTCCTGTTATCAACAGTAACAAGCTGTAGAATAAATGTGAATTTGGTCTAAACCTAACTAAAATACTGCTTTTAATAAAGATGAAAATAAAATTTAAGTACTGGGTATGTTCCCAAGAACTTAAAAGGCAGAACCAACAGAATCCATGATAAAAGACTCCTTGCTGATCACAAGATGAAGTGAGAATGGGGGGGGGGACTAGCAAATTTCCATCTTCTAATGAGAAATCCCTTTACACTTATTTAATCTTCTTCTCTAATACTCAATACTAATAACTGACACAACTAAAAGGCTCTTTAGCATTCTTACCTTTGGAAGCTTCAGGAACCAAGGGCCAGGAGGAAAAAGCATCAGATATTGAAAAGAAACAAAACATGAATTACAGATGGAACTTGGTTATTGCAGACAGTTGTAGCTCAGTCACCCAACCTGTTCAAGGCACTCGCTGACCCTACTAATTAAATACTCTGGTCTAAAACCAACACTTTAATATAGAATCATAATTCATTCAAGATAACTATAAAAATGAGCCTAAGCTGAGCTTTTGGTACCTTGTATCCTTGTTAGTATTGTGTATCCTTGTTAGTATTGTGTATCCTTGTTAGTATTGTGTATCCTTGTTAGTATTGTGTATCCTTGTTAGTATTGTGTATCCTTGTTAGTATTGTGTATCCTTGTTAGTATTGTGTATCCTTGTTAGTATTGTGTATCCTTGTTAGTATTGTGTATCCTTGTTAGTATTCTGTATCCTT